>RJWM01015859.1:0-20883 GCA_004363535.1 Dasyprocta punctata | reverse complement strand
GTTTACATTAAGTAAAAATAAAATTGTGGAGGATGAGGATTATTAAAAATTCGTGTTTGGCTTTCCTCAGTTTGCTTAGCTTTTGTTGATGTGGTTAAGACTAACAGCTAATCTTTTTAAAAACCTCCATGAAGTTTTTTAAAAACTTCAAATGTGGCTAAAAGTGTTGTGATGCAGATTCAATCATGAAGCATTTCCTGTACCCAATGGGACTAGTTAAGACCAACAAGTGGAACAGCTTTCCAGTGATGAGAAACAATATAAACAATGATTGATCAGCAATACCTTAGGAGAAATTCTCACAAGGGCAAGAAGTGAATATTAAGTAAAGTGTAAGATTTGTAAATGTTATGATGGAGTCACTTGTGCCAGCCCTACTGAAAGGTATTAGAGTCAAGAGATTATAAGGAATGGTTCTCATGATGGTGTCTGATGATAACTATTGCAACGGGCGCTACCAAAATTCTAAGTTCATCTTGAGTCAACTTGAGCCTGATGTAACAGACTAGATACTGGAGAATCCAGATCTTAAGATGTTTACAGACAAAACAGAACAAAAACCAAATTTATATGAGGGGGGAACAACTCTCCCTATTGGGAACATACTGTTTCTAGCTCCTCCTGAAAATAATGTAATAGCAGTGGTCATCTTGTTGCAAATCACAGAGAGAATACAGCAATGGGAGCTAGAAACCTGCCTGCTCCAAGAAAGGTCGTTAATACCAGACTACCAGACAGATACTAAAATCACCTGTCATACCCACAGTACTTTCGAAGCCCAGTATGGCTGGGAAAGAAACCGGATGGCTATGGAGCATGGCTATAGTGTTAACGGGGGTGGTGGCCCTCCATGCTGCTCTGCCCTGTGCTGCTCCCTGATCTGAACAAGGATGTGGCCTGTTAACGTCTATCATTCTGTTTTGGATCTTGCTAATGCTTTCTTTAGTATTATCCTAGTTTCTGAGTCCCAGTACTAGTTTTCACTCACGTGAAATGGAGAGTAATGAACCTTTGGGGTGCTGTCTTGGGGCTATTTATGCAGCCCCACCATGTGCCCTGGGATAGACTGGGACCTAGGTCAGTTATCCTGCCCAAACTACTCCATACACTATAAAAAGCATTTCATTATGTGGAGGATGCTTCTCTGACCTTTGAATATTTAATTTAATTTCATTAATTAGTTAATTTATTTTTGTTTGTTTGCTTTTTGTACTGGGGATCAAACTCAGGACCTTGCACTTGCTGAGCAGGCACTTATGCCACTGAATATTTTATAAATTTGGAAAATCCTTTGGAAGACATACAAGGACACCTGCAGGAACAGCAGTAAGAGGACTAATCTCTCAGTCCCTGGCTTGCCACTCCCTCTTCCTGTAACTAGCAAGGGTGAGAAGCCCCCATGACAGCCTCCCTGATGTGCAACCCTAAATCGACTCCCTATAGGCTGCTGTGCTACAAAACACAGGATGAGGCATGCTTGTGGCGGGGAAGGAGGGATCTGCCTCAAGCTTCACGGGAAATGTTTCTGGGTGAACAAGTCTGATCAGGTACAATGATGTATGGAGATTTATGAACCAGGTCTATCAACTGAAAGAAAAAGCTGCCCTGGATGGAATCATGGAGTTCAGTTTGGAAACATGTATCTTGGATAGCCCCTCTCATAAGGCCCCCAGGGGCCTTATACTACTTTTCATTTTTGGTCCAGGTCTACTTAATCTCTTTGTTTGTTTGTTTGTTTATTTTTGTGTGTGTGTACAGGGAATCAAACTCATGATCTTGTGCTTGCCAAGCAGACGCTGTGCTGCTTAGCCATATCCCTGGCCTGCTTAACTTCTTTGTTAAATTTGTATTGTCTGAAATTGAGACAAAACAAAACAAAACAAAACAAAACACCTACAAGTGGGACTCTCTCAAAGCTATTGAGCTAACACTTCCCCCCAAATCTCACTCCTCCTCACGGAGCCTCTCCACTGACCCACTAGAGAGGAATGATAAAATCCTGGCGATCAACAAGAGGAGAAACCTGAGGTGATTTACAGCTACATGTTCAGTTTATCCCTCTCCAGATGGTGCAGTGTCCCAAAGACTCACCTTTATATAAACTTGGGGCCCTGTGACAGACCCTCCAGGCCTGAGAGTCAGCAAAAGTGGGGACTTTCACTCCTTCTCCTTAGCAGAAAGTAGACAAAAAGACACAGCGTCCCAGTGCCCTAAGTGATTTTAGGGTCTGAACTTTTGTTGGGGGGAATGTTAGGCAGGGAATTAGACATAAGCAGATTACAAGAGGAGACTACATGAAAAACAAAGAAGATGTGATTTTTCCAACCTTTTTTTTTCTTAATTATTAGTTATAAATAATCCAAATAAGCTTATGGTTTTAACCTATGTCCAAAAGAATGCACCCTCCTCTGAGCATGCTGGTAAGGTCTAGCATCTGGACCAAATCCAGACCTAGGGCAAGGACTCAAAACGACTAAATGGAAACATTCCACCTACACAGCTTTTTTGTTCTTTAAAGTGAATCAAAATAACCCCATTTGTTCTATAACAGAATAATGACTTTGGAAGGAGGAAATGATGTTTTCTGCAGGTCTACTGAATCATATGAATGTAGCCTGAGCCTTAATTTGGGGCAATTGCCATCTTGGCACTTGCTTGCCCTGTCCCATAAGGGTGTATGTTCTGGCTCACACTTCCTTTTTGTAGTAAATTCTGATTATGCTTCTACAAAGCTTTTTTTGTGTCTTGGCTGACTACCTTCATCAAGACTGAGCCAGATGTGTTGGCAGACGCTTGTAATCCCAGCACTCTGCAAAGTTGCCTGCCTGAGTAATTTAGCAATTCAGGGAAACCCAATTTCAAAATAAAAAATAAAAAAGAATTTGGGTTGTGGCTCAGTACAAAGGCCTTGGGTTTAATCCCCTGTACTACAAACAAACAAACAAATAAACAAACAAACACAGGGACTGAAGTTTCACCTGCTGGCACCATGAAGTATCATTGCTTCAGCAAATTCTCAGCCTCCCACAATTCCCACCACTTCAGTAGGGGAAGAGAAACACTACTTGATATATATGGGTTTTTTTTTTTTTTTTTTTTTTTTTTTTTTCCGGCACCAGGGATTGAACTCACAGCCCTGCGCCTGCCAGGGCAGGCGCTTAAGGCACTGAGCCAAACTCCCGGCCCTGGTTTTTTGAGGCAGGGTCGCACTATGTAGCTCAGGCCGGCCTTGCACTCGCGTTGTAGCCCAAGCCGGCCTCGAACTCACAACGCTCCTTGAGGAGCCCCTAGGCCCTGCCATCCTATAAAATGAGCTATCCTGAAGGGCCTCCCCGTCCACTGACAGCTGACTTGGACCCTGGGCTTGACATCTCAGCCTGTGGCTTGAAGTGTGCATCTGGAGGTGAGACAGGGTTCAGAACACAGAGTCTAGGCGCAGGGGATAAAACAGGAGGTAAAAATATTCACCTGGCACTGAGATTCGACTATAGATTATCATTTTTTATCTTGTAGCTCTTTTAAGTAAAATCTAAGAGTGTCATTTTGATTTTTGCAAAGTAAATTATAATAGTTTTGAAAAGCTTCTTAATTGATGACTCTATTAATTTTGCTAAATAATCAAAAATTCCCCAGTTTTAGTGAAACAGAAAGAAATGTAACTATGAAACACCACTAAATAAAATAATATAAATGGCTATATTTGAGAAAAATAGGCATAGTTTTTATTAATAGGGGTGGAAATCAGGAAACCAAGTGCTCTGTATATTATTTACCCTTTGAAAAAATATTTATGAAAAACATAAACTTTGTTGAAAGAAGTTGCCACTAAGAATAATAACATACCTGCCCTGGCCAGCGCGAGGTTGTGAGTTCAATCCCCGGTGCCGCAAAAAAAAAAAAAATAATAATAATAATAACATATGAAAGAAAAGCCACAGGATAAAACTGAGATACCTGAGCAAGTTTAGTTTTGTCGTGTTTCAAAATCGCTTGTCGGAATTCAGAATCAGAACTCACGAAGTAGTAACTTTCACACTCGTACTGCATTGTAGCTTTGTATTTTTGGAAGTCTTCTGTACTGAGGAAAAGAGTTTCAGGTTTTCATTTGATAATGACATTGCTATTTCCAACCTCTCTTTCCTGCCCAATTCTAGAGATCTGAAGTTTTCAGAATGTTTGACTCTTCAGATAGTTTAGTCACATAAAATATCATGATGGCACTGAGCCAGAATTTATAAACTATTTAAAAGAGGCCATGTGAAACATGAATGAAGGACATAAATAATTTTAATAGATTGACTGATATCATGTATATTTAAACCATCAAATACAGTAGATTGTTCAGTGCACTGGAAAAACTATTGCTAAATTGGAAGGTTTATTTATCAGAGAGCAAAATTGGAGGCTTTTTTTTTTTTTTTTTTTGTCTTTTTGAGAAAGGATCTCACTGTGCAGTCAGGCTGGCCTTGAGCTCACTTTGTAGTGCAGGCTGGTCTCCAACTCACAATGATCCTCCTGCCTCAGCCTCCCAAGTGCTGGGTTTACAGGCATGTGCCCTCACGTCTGGCTTTGTTGGTTTGTTTTGAGATGAGATCTCACTACACAGTCTCCAGGTTGGCCTCCAACTCATGGTAATCCTCTTGCCTCAGCCTCCCGAATGCTGGGATTACAGGTGTGCTTTACCACACCCTGTACAAAAACAGACGCAAAACAGAGTTGAGGAATGATATCCCAGGAAAGTCAGAAATACTCAGTAAAAGCATCAGATTACTGATGTCTTTAGTTCCAGAGAAGGTAAGTGTCAAAGACTTTTGTTTGTTTTTTAATAGCTTTATAGAGATCTAATTGACATACAACAATTAAAGTATACAACTCAGTATGTTTGTGCCCGTTGAACACACTGCCACAGTCAAAATATGCACATCTCTTGCCTCCAACGTTCCTGCTCTCCTGTACTTTCTCAAACCTTTTCCTCCACCTACCTCCTCGCTCCAGGGTAGCCGCTGCTCTGCTTTCTGCCAAGGTTGAGTTTACTGATTTTCTGTAAGTGAAGTTGTAAAGTGGGTGCTGTTTTTGGCTCCTTTCACTCATCACAGCTATTGAGATTGACCCATATCATCGTGTGTATCAGGAACCCATTCCTTTTTTTTTTTTTTTAACCAGTGAATACTACTCTCTGTCACAACCTCCTTATACATTCACCTGTGGACGGACATTTGAGTTGTTTCCTGTTTGGGGCTGTTACACATTAAGGTACAACAAACATTGAAATGCAAGTGTTTGTATGAATATTTGCCTTCATTTTCTCAGGGATGTACCAAGTTGTGGAATGAATAGATCATATGGTGGTTTTTGTTTGACTTTTTAGGATAGCGCCAAATTATTTTCCATCAGTAATGTGCAAGTATTTGAGTTGCAGTTGCTGTACATCCTTAGCAACACAGTGTATGACTATACCTCTTCAACAACACATCCTTATTGACACATCTTAAATAACACATTGTACGGTTTCAATTTTAGACATTCTAATGAGTGCATAATAATGTCTCACTGTAGCTTTAATTTACATATCTTTAATGACTATACAGTATGCTGAACATCATTTGATGTACCTTTGTTATCTGCATTTCTTTGGTGAAGTGACTTCACTTCAACTATGATTTTTTTGTTTGGCCATCTTTTTTCTTACTGAATTTTGGATGTTATTTGTAAACTCTAGATAAAACTTATCAGCTATATAATTGCAAGTATTTTTTTCTATTCCATGCCTTACCTACTAATACTGTCTCCCATGGAGTAGAAATAACTGATCACTTTTTAATGTATGTAGCATGCTAAAAAAGTTCAAGAAGTAACACTTTAGAAAGTGAAGCTGTAACCAGGCATGGTGGTGCCCATCTGTAACCCAGCACTTGGGAGGCTGAGGCAGAAAGATCGCTGTGATTTCGAGGCCAGTCTGGGCTACATAGTGAGTTCAGGGCTTGAATTACTAAGCAAGACTCGGTCTCAAAACAACAACAACAAGCACTGGGTGTCATGGCACATGCCTGTAATCTTACCACTCAGCAGAAGGATCACAAGTTCGAGGCCTAGGGCTGGGGATATAGCTCAGTGGCATACTGCCTGCCTGACAAGCATGAAGTCATGAGTCTGAATCCCAGTACTAAAACCAACCAACCAACCAAACAAACAAACAAACAAACAAGTTCGAGGCCAGCATGGGATACACTGTGAGTTCAAGGCCAGCCTTGAACTCACAGTGATCTTTCTGCCTCAAAAAACCAAAAATCAAATCAAACCAACACACACACACACACACACACCCACCCAAAAAACAAAAACCTAGAAAGCAAAGCTATAGATAGGCAGAATTTTAGAAATTCATAGACACAGAGCCTTCCAAGGACTTACAAATAGAATAATTGGAGACAGATTAGAGACAGATTCATAGTGATCTATAAAAAAGATGGTGACCCATTCTTACCCATCTGACGTTTTGCAATGCAGAGGAGGTAATACATTGCCAGGGCTGCTTGTTGTACAATTGCAAAATCAGCATGAGAATATGAAAGAGACAGCTCTGCTGCCAGGATACCTAAACATGGAGCATCGATACTTATCTACAAAAAAAAAAAAAAAAAGAAAATTTTGTCTATAGAAACAAAGGAGAAAATTCATTTGTTATGCACAATCTACACCAAATGTCTACATCTGATTCCCTAATTATCAGAATAGGACTACAGGAGAAACCTCAGAGTTTTAAAGTCAGTATCCAAATCCTAGTTCTGTCACCAAACTTCAATTTTCTCATCTGCAAACAATTGCCACCTTGTAACAGTTATTGAGGGGAAAAAAGGGGTAACATTTATGACAGAAATTTCCTAGGAAAGTGCTGAAAACAATAGTAATTAACTAATGCTAGTTTATATTCCATAAAGCAGGTAGCAATTTGTAGGTACAGATTATAGGGAGCAGCTGAAGCTATAGATCAATCACATTTGGCACCAAAGCAAGGCCAGCCCTGAGAATATGGAGAGCCCAAAGCAAGCCACATAAACAAGATGTTTCAGCTCCAAGAAGGCACAAGGCCCAGGCCCACCAGGGAAACAAGTTGCTAGGCAGAAGGGTTGAAACTGACATCATTCTCCTGAGTGTATAAATAAATGTGCTACAGTGGTTGAGCGGTTTGTTTTCTCCCATCAGGAGAGAGGGCTCCACCTGAACTCAGCTTTCCTCTCTTTTCTTTATTTTTCCATCCTCTCACTGTCCTTTCCCCTGGGAACATTGAGAGCTGCACTGGCTCACAGCAATAGATTCCTAGGCTATGGAGATGTATGGTAGTGTGTGGGTTTCCAAAATCATCATCATCATCATCATCTTCTTCTTCTTCTTCTTCTTCTTCTTTTTTAGAAAGTATCTCACTATGTAGTTCATCCTGGCCTTCAACTCGCCATGTAGTCCAGACTGGCTTTGAACTCACGGCAATTTTCCTGCCTCAGCCTTCCAAGTGCTGGGATTACAGGCATGTGCCACCATGCCTGGCTCCAAAATCTTTAATGTTCCCTTTTCACATATGAAACACTTTAGGTGACTCTATAAGTTCCAGTACAAATATGATTTTTTTTTCTCTTGGAATTAGCCTGACTCTTTCCAGAGAAATTCATTTTTTTTAAAATTCAAAGCACTTACTTCTGATGTAAAAACTATTACCACAACATTTATGTATTTCCTCTGACCACTTCTTTGACACATAGGCTGCTCAAATATTTAAGACTTTTGTCTTGACAGACATGTCTGGTCGAGTCAAATGCAATTAGAGAAGGAAATACAAATATAAAGGAAGAGGGGAGCAGTGGAAGAAAGATGGAAAGAAAAAGAGAGGCAAGATTGAGGAGAAAGCCACATTTGTGAAGGTATGGATATCCTTAGCAATTTGCTCCTGCATGTTTTTAAACAGTAATGGCCCCTATCCACACAGTTTTAGCAAACTGGTGGCATGCTCTGTAGGGTGCTCTTGTCTCTAAGGTGAGTGGTTACTTTTCCTAGACAGGTACTTTGGTAATTGAGGGCAAGTGTTGGTAACAAAATGAAGAGACAATTTAAAAGGTTGATCTACATCTTTTTTGTCATCGCACTGCTAAGGTATAAAGTCAGGGCCTTGCACATGCTAGGCAAGTACTCTATCACTGAGCTACACTGCTAGCTCTCCAATCTAGATTATTGTCTCATATGTCTGGTGTCTGTTTGTACAAGGAGAATGGATATTGTCTTAGTCACTTTTTCATTTCTGAGACAAAATATCCAACGCTCAAAGTTAGAGAAGAAAAGGTTTATTTTAGCTCAAAATTTGGAGATGTTTCAGTTCACAGTCAGCTGGCTCTAAGGCAAGGTGGCATGGGAGAGGGGCGTCACAGAGGAGAAACAGTCCGTGGCAGAGCAGGCAGGAGGCAGCAAACAATAAAGCAAGCCTTCCTTTCTGTTTTATTTCATCCAGGCTGCAAGACTTTTGGTTGGTGGGCCTTTCCATTATCCATCAGCAGGCTAATTTAGTATCACACACCCTAGATCCAGCCACCTCTGAATACAAGATATAAGAATATGTGAAGGTAGCGTAACAAATGCTTATTTCTGATCCCCTTTATACATAACTACTTCTGAAGTTATTCAAGCAACCACATATGCAATTAGTAGAGTATGTTTTAAAATCCCTTGAAGGATGAGTTGGGAAGCAGAAGCTAATATCAAATATACATATAATGTGAGGTTTCTGAGAAAGTAGAATGATGTCATTCAAAGTTCAGAAAACTTCAGTACACATCTACTTGTTCTCCATATGGAAGTCAACATTTAGAGAACCTTATAACACTCCAATATTTGTGAAGATGTTGGAAAGCATTTCAATAGTCACAAGAATACAAATTGGAGGACAATTAGCATTACTAAACTAAACTTCTCATACTTTTTGACCTACCTATTATCTTTCAAAACATTTCTGAGTACACACTCACAGGCTTCCACAAAGATGATCATTTGTATTTTTTGAAGTAGAAAAATTTAAATTTCAAATTAATATTCATCAACTGAAATGTACTTAAGTAGATGATAATGCATAATAACTATAGGATATATACTGTGTCTGAAAGAATAAAATAAATTTACAGACATTGACATGAAATTATCAGTGGACTTACTGTTTGGTGAAAGCATCAGTTTTAGAACCATGTATAACTATGATGTGACTTTTATAAAGAAACACAAGACAATAAAGCCATATGTGTGTGTGTGTGTGTGTGTGTGTGTGTGTGTGTACATGTGGGTGTATACATAGAAAGGGGCTTGGCTGAACACATCACATTGACAGGGCTAGGGATGGGGTTGCATAAAAAGAAAAGATAGACTTATGCCCTAATGTTTTACAGTGAAAGTCCTTGAGAACTGCTTGCATAAATTTAAAACAAATAACAATTTAAAGATATCTCAGGAAAAAAGGAAAACATAAGAAGGTAGATTAAAATGGGAAAAATTATAAGGTTACAAATGATACTGATTGTGGTCCACAGAGGAGAGAGTCACTGAAAACCAGATTTTAACACACTCATATTGTTTCTGTGAAGTACAGTGCATCTTAACCAATTGCTTGAGAAATCTCTCCCTGATTGACTCAGACTGAGGTAGGATATTGATCCTAACTTCCAGCACAGTAATAACAAGCAGGTATTTAGCACTCTCGAGGCCTAAGGCCTTGCAAGCAGCACTCCAGAAATTCAGACTCAGGTGGCCATTACAGAGTTCTGTGACTTACATAGTCCCTGACTTTACTGGATGCAAATCTTAACACCCTTCTGATGATCACTAGTACCCTGTCTTGCAGGTACAATTTATCTTCACTCATCCACACCGTCATTTCCTGTTGAAAAATGCAGTTATGTTAGAGCCGTGGTATTGCACTTCATCAGGCCCCCTCCTTCTACCCTCAGTTTCAATTCAGGGGTCCCTCTGGTCTCCTCATTAACCCATACTTAACCCAATCTTATCTCAAAAATACAGACGACAAGCAATTAGTGTGCTCTCTCACCTACAATAGTAACTTCATCTGGGTTCTGTTCTGTTCTATTCTATTCTATTCTATTCTATTCTATTCTACCCTACCCTATCCTATCCTATCCAAGTTATTCATATTCAGTAGAGTCACTTTGTCAGGCCTCATGAAAAGTTCAGTATGAGGCTATGATGTGATAATTAGCTGCTTCACTTTTCTTTTTCTTAAGTACATAGTCTCCTTTTTTTAAAATCATAGAGTGAGTTGTGGTGGTGCACACCTGCAATCCCAGTGCTCAGGAGGCTGAGGCTGTGAGGTTGAGGCCAGTCTGTGCTACATAAGTGAGTTCAAGTCTGGCCTGCACTACATAGCGAGATGCTGTCTTAAAAAAAAAAATCATACAGTCTGCTTTGCAGCTTTAAAAGAGATTGAAATGTTATTTGATCCTCGAATGTCATCCTATCACAGAATTCTGTAAATCCATCCCCCAGAAATATTCTGACTCTTGGATGGAGGGTAGGTTACTAGAGACAGCTTAGTTGGAAACTTCCTTCTAATTTTGATTCAAATCTTTCTGTTCATTATATTTGGTCTAAACACTACATTCAGGGATGTATACCACGTTGGGGAGGGGATACGACTATGCATGGTCCATATGTCAACTACGATTCGTGGGCTCCTTCAGGCAGACCATGGAGTCCATTGTATCTATGCCAACAGCTGGATAACTCTCATCCCCTTCATTTGCTCCTGTTTGGCATACTGTTTTGAATTACATTTCTGAAGGAGGAAGCTTGCCTGCACTTCAGAAGGTCCACGTCTGTCTTCTCAGGGAGTGAGATTTCAGCTCTCTGTGAGAATCAAGCTTCCTTAGGCTTGGCAGATATGAAAACAAAGTGGTTAAATAAGACTCCCAAGTTATGCAGCTTCCTTCACATAATTTTAGCATTGCACATATTATTGCTTCTCTTTCTTTCTATTTTCTTAACTCCAAAATGGGAGAAATACTGGCAAATTTATCATAGGAACATTTCAGGAATTAAATGAGATAACCTGCATATTCATCTTGGTGCCTGACAAAAAATGTTCAATAAATGAGAGCTATTTTGATAACAGCAGGAGCTGGTTGATAGAGAATGCAGGGAAAGAGAGAGAGAGCGAGGGAGAAAAATATCACTTTAAAAGGTTGTGAGGATAACATTCTTTAAATGCACAAAGAATGTCTGGCTCCATTTGGCCACATTCCACATTTTTGTTGCCCTTCAAATTCTTTCATATTTTCAAGGACACCTATCCCTCTTCTTTGCTTGGATATATTTGTAATTTGCGTAACCCATGGATTCTCTGGTAGGATAAATGAATCCATTTTCTTAGGGTTTCCAGACAGTGAGTGCCTGGTGCTACCATGTTAGGAATGCAAAATTATGAACATAAGGCATCACTGCCATCTTCTGTCTTTGGCTGGGACATTAAAAATGCGATGAGTTCTTGGTTGTGAAAAGAAGGGTTTTAGTTAGTCTGCCCTTCCTTTGATGTGTACTGTTACACACTGAGGTGGCGATGGGGTCCCCAAGGCCCTGGGCAGTCCTGCCCTATTGTTTTATTGGGCCGAGACCACCCAGCAACTCGCACAGGTTGAGTCTCATGTCTGTAACTCTCCTTGGCTGGAGTTTCACATTGATGGCCACACAATTCTGTGGTCTTGGGGCTACCCTACTGCCATGGCCACACTCCACACTGCCCTAGTAGGAGCCCTCTGCAGTGCATCAGCCCCTGTGATAAGTCTCTGCCTGCACCTCCAGGCTGTCTGTGACATCTTTTGAAGTATAGGCAAAGGTCACTATGGCACCACAGCTCTTGCATTGTGTATGCCTGCAGAATTGAGCCCTGACAAGGTATATAGCTTGTACCTTCCAGAAGGGTGCGTTGAGTCCCATGTGGGCCTTCTTGAGTCTTGGCCTGAGTAGTGGAAGAGCTGTGCAGGAATTGAGGGAGCAGAGTTCCCAGTTGGTAGGGAAGAGTATGCTGAAGTCTTGCGGGCGTCTCTCTGGAAAACTTGTCCTTAAGGTCCTAGCTTGTCTCCAAAATGACTTTGAAGGTCTTTCTCCTACCATCTTCATGAATAGAACCTGACTTTCTTCTATCTATATTAAACTTTCTAGCACAGAGTTGCCTGGCCATACCTTTCTTCACTCTCCAGTGTGTTTATTTTTCACATAGCCAAGCAGGAAGTTTTCCAAGTATTTCCACTCTGCTTCCCCTTTCTTCATAAATTTCACCTTCAAATAGATTCTCTCCTCTCTCATTTTACTGTGAACAGCCAGAAGAAACTGTACAGCATTTTGAACATTTTACTGCTTAGAGATTTCACCTGCCACATGTCTTAGTACATCACTCTGAAGATGTTAGAACACAAATTTCCTTCATATTTTTATAACTATGTAGCAAAGGTGTCCTTTATTCCAGTTTATACTGTCTGCTTCCTCATTTCTTTCTGAGATTCCATCAGAATGGTCTTTATTTTCCATTTTTTTAATGCCATTCTGATCATGACCACTTAAGTAATCCCTAAGAAGATTTTGGATGCATAAATTTATTGTCAATTTGATTGGCTTGGAAGCTATCTCAGGGACTAGTAAAGCACACTTCTGGGTGTGTCAGAACGGGTCATGGAAGGGTGACCTGGGGTAATAATATCTTGTCTTTGGTCCCTTCTTCTCTGGTACTGTTCTCTGGTCTGCTCCCCACGTGTCGTAAATTGAGCAGTTTTATTCTTCCCTGCTCTTACTCCATGATGTTCCATCTTGGAGCCAGTCAGTCATAGACTGAATCCTCTGAAACTGTGAACCAAATAAAACATTTTTCCCTTTTAAATTTATAGTGTTGGGCATTTAGTCCCAGTGATGGAAAAGCTGCCTAATAGAAAAACAGATGCTTCAGAAGTAGGGTTACTACTGTAACTACCTGACCAGGTGGTTTAGATTTTAAAACTGGATTGTGGATTTTGAACTATTTGGAAGTTTGTTGAAGTGGGCTAGAGGAGCTCTAGACTGGGTAAGCAGAGTCTAATGGGTGATTTCAGTCAAAGTTCAGTGAACCAGAATGGCAATATGAATGAAAACTCATGAGTTTCCAGTTGGGAATGAGAACTCTATTGGGAAGGGGGTATGTATGTTACACCCTGGCAAAAGAAATTGTTTAGATGTTTCTCATGTCCTGAGGCTTGGCATCTCAAGATATAGGCAAAGTGATGCTGGGTTTAAGGGTGATGAACTCATCTGACAGAGGAAATTTCAAGGGAGCCCAACATTCAGGCTGTGACACAGTAGCTGCTTTTGGCCAGAAGTGCCTGGATGTGTGCACATCAGTGTGCATGGATGTGTGCATGTGCATGCGTTATCCCAGGGCCTTTACATTGAGCTACATTCTCAGAATTTTTCTTTTTTTATTTTGAGACCAGGTCTTGCTAAATTGCTAAGCTACCCAGTCTATGCTCAAATTTGCAATCCTGCCTCACACTTCCAGAATACTGGGATTACAGATGTGCACTATCACCTGCAGTCTGACCAGTTTTATAGAGGGAAACAGGAGCAAAAAGCAAAGCGTAACTCTTTGAAAAACTTCAATGTTGGTATCAGAGGACCTTGTATAAAACTGGGGTCAAAGGAAGTTTGGTTGTTGAAGAGATTAATGCCATTAAAAAGAAACCAAGTACTTTGATCAGAGATAAGAATAAAGATACTTTGAGGGGATTTAAGGAATCAGTAAGACTGTACACATCACAGGTTCTAGGGTACAAAAGTATAAATCTTATACTTCAGAAGAGAGCTCCTGGACCCCCTGCTCAAGGAGGACCACCTAGAGAATTGGTTCCCTGGGATTCATTTTATCATGTTCAGAAGCCATGTACTCATAAGCCACTACAGCCATAGTCTAAGGTAGCTTGGCTACTGCTCAAGCTGGTGGCAGACCTTGGCATCATTATGCTGATTTTATAGGCATGCAAAGTGCAAGAGTTGTGGGATTAGGGAGGCTTCCCCCAGAATTCAAAGGAACACCTAAGAGGCTAGGCAAGGGGACCCTACATAGGGGTGGGAATGAAGCCAAAAGTTCAGTGGAGATCCCTTGATGTTGGAGATGCAAGTGACATGGAATGTCTGTCAAGGAAAGCTGCAGGCTGTAAGTGGAACAGTCCAAGAGAGAGGCTGTATGGGCTGTGCTATGGTTTATGCTCCTGTGGCCCCACCAAGTCTCATGTAATCATAGCATGGATGCAGTGTTTGTGATTGGTTTGTTGTCTGGCACTGGGATTGGCAATGTGAGTGCTGCACCTGCTCAGGGGTGGAGCCAACATACAGCGTAAGGGCAGGAAAGAAGGTGCGTCTTCCCTCTCTCTTGCTGGTTCGCAACTTGCTGTTTGGCGGCTGCGATGAATGGCTGCCCTGCCATGCCGCCTGCCTTGCAACCAGCTGAATATGGACTGAAACCTCCAAGAACTGTAAGAAATAAACCTTTCCTTCCCTAATTTTGTGTGTCAGGTATTCTGTCTCCGCAATGAGTGAAAAGTAACTAAGACAGGCTGCAACCTTTAAGGCCATAGGGGTGGAGCTGCCCAAGATCCCTGAAACTCACATTTCATCACTGTGTACTTCAAATGTTGGACATACACAGCCCCTGAGCCTTGCTTTCATCTGATTCTTTTCTAGCCCTCCACTCCTTCCTTGTAGAATGGGAATACTTACTCTGTGCTATTGTATGTTGGAATGATGTAACTGACTTTTGGTTGTTTATAGGGATCCACAGATAAGAGTTTCCTTTGAGTTCCAGAGAAGAGCCTGGACATGAACTGCTGAGCATACTGGAACTGTTGAGACTTTAGAGAGAGGGTTATTGCACTGTTCATGCTTCTTTGTTTGTTTGTTTCTTTTTCTTTTTGTCTTTTTGAGACAAGATTTCACTATGCAGTTCAGACTGGCCTTGAACTCACTTTGTAACCCAGGTTGGCCTCAAACTTGCATCAATCCTCCTGCCTCAGCCTCCCGAGTACTGGTATTACTGGTGTGTGCTACTACCCCTGGCTGATTATTGCACTGTTGAATGCAAGATAACTATGTCATATTATGCAGAATTATTAACTTGTTATTATATTTATTTGGAGGTAAAGTATGGTTTAAAGAGATATGTTTAGGTGTCAGTCTGACAAGGGGTGTAATGATTAACCTTCACTGTCAACTTGATTGTCTAGGAAACCCCCAGGAAATTGGTGGAACTCTGTCTGGGAGGGTCATGGGAGTGATCTTGGGTACTAGATCTGGTCTCTGATGCCTTCTCCTGCTCTGCTTCCTGACTGTCACGCACTGAGCAGCTTTTCTCTGGGACAACCTCTGTTGTGATGTTTCTGCCTTGAAGCCAGCTGACCAAGGGCTGAAACCTCGTCCTATAAATTGTGATGTCACGTGTTTGGTCCCAGCAACAGGCAAGCTGACTAATGCAATAGCCTTTAATATTCTATTCATAGCAATCTAAGCTTTTTCTAGCCTGTGCTTCCAAATTCTCTTAGCCTCGTTATTCATTTCCAAAGCCACTTTCATGTTTTCAGCTATTTTTTATAGGTACAATCACATTTCTTGGTGCTGATTTTCTGTCTTTGTTCATTTGTATTGTCATAACAAAATACCTGAGACTGAGTAATTTATAAAGAACAGAGGTTTATCTCTTAGAGTGCTGGAGGTTGGTGAGTCCAAGATCAAAGAACCCTCATCTGGTAAGGTTCTTCTTGTTACATCCTTTCATGGCAGAAGACAGAGGTGAAGACAGTGGAGAAGAGAGAGCAAAACGACAGGGGGTAAATTCATCCTTTAATTAGGAGCCCACTTTCACGATCACAACACTAATCCATTCACAAGGGCAGGGCCCTAATCACCTCTTAAAGGTCTCACCTCTCAACACTGTCACTTTAGAGGTTACGATTCCAACATATGAACTTGGGGGCACACATTCAAAGCACAGCAAGTGGCATTCATGAAAGTAGGTTGTCTGCATGATTCCCTGCTCCGAAGGTGATGGGGAGGGAAGTGAGCTCATAGACGCTGTCACGGCACGGCGCACTGTCACGTGGACTTGGAGGTAGTTCAGCCCAGTACCATCCTCAGCTGCCTCATCCTGTGTTCACCCACACACCACCACACAAGACTTAGTTTCTCAAGTGTCTGTTGATGTCCTCTAAAACTGATTCCTTAAAAGTCTGTTTTGATATATCAAATAGAGGAAATGACTCTTTTGTGAGTAATTCTACTCCATTGGAAACAGGAAAGATTTCACTCACCAAACACTTAAAGGAACATGGGCATATGGCAAATTAGAAATAAGTGAAGCATAGTGAGCTCTTTGTATTTATGACAAACATCACTACTTGTTTCCCCTTTACTATACCTTTAAGATCTGTAGTTTGTAGAGGTCTTTAGACACTAAGATCAGAAGAGTATCCTCAAACAGACTTAAAATACTTTTATATAAAATCTGAAATACAAAAATATTTGCAAAGCCAGCCTGTCAGACTTCAATAAATTTTAGTTTCTCATCCCAGGATCCTAAATTCTCCCCATGTACTGAAAATAAGAAACAAGCAAGGTGGCTATCTTGATAATGCCTTACCCAATACCATAGGCCATAGATTTTCCGTGTCTCCAGCTAATAGACCAAGTGCACTGTGAAGCAATGCTGAGGAAATAGAGATGACACATGTTCCTATGGGACTATTTCTGTGTCAGTTTTTCTCTCCTTTTTTTCTTTTTCTTTCCAGTATAGTCCCTGCCCTTTGCTAAGTCAATTAACCAAAATATATCTTCACCTATTTGTTCTTATGAAACTTGTGCAATTTATTATATTCCATCACACATAAAATTCACAAAGGAATTCAAAGGCATGAGTCAGAGGTTGAGGTAGGTGGAGCATTGTGAGTTCAAGGCCAGCTTGGGCTACAACATGAGCAAGGCCGGCCTGAACTACATAGTGCAACTCTGCCTTGAAAAAACTAGGGCTGTGGGTTTGGTTCAGTGGCTTAATCACCTGCCTGACAGGCTCAAGGTTGTGAGTTTGATCCCTGGTACTGCAAAACAAACAAACAAACAAAAAACCCAAAAAACAAAGGCATGAGTCAGTACTGAAAAACCCTATTTAGCTATTAAACCCTATTTAGTTATTAAACAAGAGAAGGCGAAGACATGAAATGAAGGAGGAAAGCAAGGTCTATGGCCTATGAAGGCACATTCTGCAGATCTGCCTTGGTGTATCACAATGTCATCTTAGGAGTAAGCAAGAAACATCACACCTCTGGGTCCTCGATGTCCTCATCACTGGTCCAAGATGTTCCTTCGTCAAAACTTGGTAGGCCAAATACCATTTTAAAAGATGACTTTATTATCTCCAATTGAGTTTCATATTGTTGCAAGGGATCCACAGAGCTGACAAGAAAAAGATATAGGTATTAAATTGATGAGAGTTAAAATGTATTCTAATTTTACTGGCGTTTTTCTGAGTGATTGTGAAATGCTTAATAGATATTGTGGTCCAGCTTTTGGCTTTCTATATAACACCTGGGTCTTAAATGTTCTTTTACCAATGATGCTTTAAGCACTGGACATGGTGGCACACACTTGTAATCCCAGCATTTGGGAGGCTGAGGCAGCTGGATGCCATGAGTTTGAGGGCAGCCTGAGTTACATAGTAAGACCCTGTCTCAAAAAACAAAAAAACCCAAAAGAACGATGATGCTTTAAATATAAAGAGTTCTTCTGTAAGTATAATCTACAATCAGTTATTTAGAAGTCATAAACATAATAATGCAAAGAGTGCTTACATTCCCATTGAGTTCACAAATCCACAGTAAGCCTTAGAAAATGGAACTGTATTGTTATCACGCTTTCTCTAATCAATAACATGGTTTTTTTTTTTTGTTTTGGCATTTTAGTGTTTCTGATATTGGGATGCATCTTCAAATTGATAGTAAGTCAACCTGCCCATCATCATCTAGAAAAATAATCTGCTTGTCTATGTAATACAGAAAGTTGAGAAAGAGCATAAGAAAAACATAATAGTTGCTGAGTTAAGATGGTAGAATTTGGGATCATTTTTTATTTTTTACAACTATGTCTTTGTTTGAGACAAAGTCTTACTGTGTAGTTTAGGGCAGCCTTTTTTTTTTTTTGTACCTGGATATCAAACTCAGGACCTCGCACTTGCCAGGCAGGTGCTGTGCCACTGAGATATATCCCCAGCCTTTAGGGCAGCCTTGAACTAACTATATAGCCCAGGCTGGCCTCAAAAACACAGCAATCTTCCTGCCTCAGCCTTCTGAGTGCTGGGATTACAGGCATGTACCACCGTGGCTGGCCTATGTTTTGAAAAATATTTTCAAGATATTCAGTTAGTGAAATAAGAGAGCATTACAGTTTTCATACCTTGAGTTTATGGCCAGGATTATGGACTGATGACATAGCAATGTTGCGTATGTATCCCGTAGGTTGTTAGCTAAATGCTCCTAAGCACCAAAAAAAGAATCAATTATTACACAGTAGTGAGACTCATACTTGTGTAGTTCTCCCTCTTACAGAGAAAAAAGGGACAAAATCAGACTGAAAACTAAGCCCAAGAGCTCATAGAAGTGTTGAGATTAAAAACAAAAAACAAAAAAATCCTTATCATCTCATAATAGTATGTTGGTCTAAATGGTGACGTTTTACAGACAAGTCAGGCCCTACTGAAGAATGACTTCTTGACATCGATCTTGATTCTTTTTTTGAGTTGTAACACCAAAATCATAACCCATTAAAAGTAAAAATAAGAGAGACTTTGTCAAACTAAAAAGGTTCTACACAGCAAAGGAAAGACAGTTAAGAAAACAAAAAAACAAAAAAAGAAAACAAAAAGGTGATCTGTGAAATGGAAGGAAATATTTCCAAACTATCTATCTGGTAAAGGATTAATATCTAAAATATAAAAGGAACTTTACTCAGTAACAAATAAAAAGCAATCTGATTAAAAAATGGGCAAAGGACTGACATAGACATTTTTCCAACAAAGAAACAAGGCCAATCGGTACATGAACAACAACAACAACAACAAAAAGCCCAACATCACTAGTCATCAGAGAAAAGCAAACAAAACTACAGGAAGCCATTACTTCACACCTGTTAGGATGCCTATTTTTAAGAAGACAAGAAATAACAAATGTTGATGAGGGTTTGGAGAAAGGAGAATACTTGCAGAGTGTTGGTGGTAGCGTGAAATGGTATGAACATGAGAGAAAATAGGGTGAGGATTCCTAAGGAGATTGCACATAGAACTACCATATATATGATTCAACAATCTCACCTATGAGCTGGGCGTGGTGGCGCACGCCTTTAATCCTAGCACTCAGGAGACTGAGGTAGGAGGAGCGTTGTGAGTCCGAGGCCGACATGGGCTACACCATGAGTGCAAGGCTGGCCTGAGCTACATAATGCAATCCTATCTCAAAAAACTAGGGCTAGTAGTTTGGCTCAGTGGCTTAAGTGCCTGCCTGGCAGTTGTGAGGTTGTGAGTTTGATCCCTAGTGCCACAAAAAAAAACAAAAACAAAAAAACCTCACCTATGAGTATATATCCAAAGGAAATGAAATCACTCTTAGACATTTGCACTCCTGTGTTGCTTGCAACATTTCTAACAATAGCCTAGATATGGTGTTAACTTGTCTTTCTTTCTTTGTTCTTTCTTTCTTTTCTTTTTTGAGACACAGCTCAAGCTGGCCTTGAACTCACTTTGTAGCCCAGGCTGGCCTCAAACACATAGCGATCCACCTGCCTTAGCCTCTCGAGTGCTGTGATTACAGGCAAGTGCCACCACCTGGTTAAATGTCTCTTGATAGATGGGTACATAAAGAAAATGTGGCATAGATTGAGAGTTAGATATTATTCAGCTATGCAAAGAAGGAAATTCTCTATTTTTCAACAATGTGGATAAAGTTGGAGGACGTCATGCTGAAAGAAATAAGCAGACACAGACCAAGTACTGTATAATCTCACTTAATGTGTGAAATCTGAAAAACACTGAACTAGTTGGCATCACGATGAGAGGAGGGAAATGGATAGATGTTGGATGAACTTGCGGGAATCTAATGTACTGCATAGTTGCCCTTTCTAATCTGCATTACTGTATTGTCAATGCTGTATTTTTACTTGAAATTTCCAAAGAGTAGGTCTGTGTCCCTGTCACACTTACAGACACACACACGCACACCACACACACACAATTTTAATGAAGTGTGGTGATGGATGTGTTAATGAATTTTGTTTTGGCAGTCACTTAGCAATGTATATGTTTATTGAATCATCATGCTGTGTGCCTTGAATAGATGGAAGGAGTACTCTGGAATGGTGTTACTTTTCTCCTGCACACGCTGCTCCTGTGCATGCAATCCTCCACTGCAATGTCACTTTCTCGTGTCAGGCCACTTGTGCTGTTCATTGAAATTCCTGGTCTCTATTTCTGAAATAGCTCAAAATTCTTCTTTGAGAACTGTAATATGCTCTATGAGAATGATGTTTCTAAGAGGACTCATTCCCTCTAATGCAGAGGAGAATGTCTACCAGGGATTCCTCATTATCACCTAAAAAAGGCTTCCTGCATCTGTGTCTCCTGTTAGCATATCACGTGGTACTATTTGGAGAACATAAAATTTGCCGTGTGATAGACAACTCTCACTGTAAAATGGAACTGTGCAGTAATTTGTCTAATTTTTGTTCTGCTTACCATTTCATTTGGCCAGAAATTACTAGCTCCCATTTCTCCAAGCAGCAACTAACTCA
>RJWM01015858.1:0-46828 GCA_004363535.1 Dasyprocta punctata | reverse complement strand
GGAAGCTCCCCGAACCCCAGCCTCACTCTGCAGACAGCAGGAGCTCTGAGGCCCGCGCCACCCACACCGTCCTTGGCACAGCTGGGGTCTGTGCACCTGGCTCCCCACTCCCCCAGGAAATCTGCCCAGGGCCACCGCGGCTCTGACCCCAGGAGGACCACGGCGCAAGGGAACCAACCTTCCCCACTTTCTGGCCCAGGCCCACAAAGACGATGTCACCAAAGGCATCGGTCGGCATCTCCTGGATGTGCTTCTTCGGGTCCCACTCTTCGCCCTGGAAGGCGTGGGGCTTGGTGGCCTCATCCAGGTGCTGCTTACGGGTGTAGCCGCACTTGCACACCACCTCTCTGTGAGGACACCGGTGTCACCAGAGGGGACGAGGGGCCCCTGCTGCGGAAGGCGTCAGGGCCCGGTGCAGCTGGGACTTCCACAGCCCCTCAGTGCCACGTCTCAGCCTCAGGGTCACAGAAGCCACAGAGGAGCAGTGACAGGTCCCACCCTCCTCACCTCCTTGTGACACCAGCAAGGGCGAGGTGGGCCCTGGAGCTCCCCAGGCTCGGCAGTGAGGAGAAGGGCTCACCATGGCACCTCCACTCGGGCTGATGGGGACCTTGGGCTCCCGCCCCCCTCACATGTCATAAGACCTGCTAGAGCCAGAGAGCCAGAGCCTCACAGGGCAAACCTGAACTGCCGAGGTCTCCATGCAAGTCAGCGGTGCCCAGAGAACCGGGAGCCCGCAGGCAGCACGAAGGAAGGCAGTCAGAGCCACCACACCCAGCCCGGAAAGCGGTCACCTTACAAGTGCGCCTGTGAGCAGTGAGAAGCTCTCAGGGACAAAGGAAGAGAAGGCGCACCAGGCGCAAATCTTACAGCTCAAAAATACAGGGTTCAACATTTTTAAAAAGCGGTGTACGGGCTCATCTGCAGCACGGAGAGGGGAAATGACAAATCAGCAAACTAGGACAGAGAACAACACAGTCACCCAAGGAAAGCAACTAAGAGAAAATAAACCGTGACGACGCCAACCGAAAATGCACAGGCCACACAGCATGGTGGTTCCAAAGTGTCGAAACCACAGGGTCGGGAGAGGCAGGGTGTGACCACGAGGGGAGGGGTGGGGAGGCCCTGGGGGAGCTGGAGCAGCAGTGTGCTCTGATGCTGGCAGTAGCCACCCAAACCCACGCACAAGACAAAAGCACACAAAGCGGGCACGCACATTGTCCCCCAGCTGAACCCCTGGTTTCTGGTTTCAATACCATGGTATAGTTGTGCAGGACATAACCACTAGGGGGTGCTACTTGTATCTTTGAAACGTCCTTGAAATCTGGATTTCAAAGTAAAAAGTTACACAGGCGATAGAGGCTCAGCGCTGAAGGGACAGGGCTGCGGCAGCGTGTGGGGGCGGGGGGCAGTCTCCCCAGGGTCCTGCGGGGTGCATCCGTCTGTGCACGAGGACACCAGCCTCCCGAGCCGGCCCTGCTGCCTCCCTCCCTGCTGGAGAGAAGCTGCTGCCTGTCAACCTGTCAACCACCGACCCCTCTCACTGTCCTTCTCTTTGGGGACTGAAGTCTTTTTGCTCCTTTACAACTACGCATGGGGCCTCAGGAGCAAGGAAAGATGAACCCGTGTGTTCTTTATCCTTTGTCGAATTCAGAATCCTCATGTTTTTAAAGATGACTAATTTTTGCTAATAACAAATGACCTAGAAGACCAAGTAGAGATGAGATGAAGGAAAAAGTCTAGCAGCAGATGAAAGCTAACCCAGATGCCCTGTGGGAAGACCGTGGAACTTCAGGCAGAACTTGGGCTTCTCTCCCACTTGTTAACTGTGGGATCGTGCGTGCTCCTGAGCCTTGGTTCCCTGTCATCAAAACGGGGAAAGATAGATAACAGGACACGGGGAGGCAGGTCATCTGCAGAGGGGAGGGGACCAAGGCATGGGGAAGGGGCGGGAGGGAGGAAAGGGGATGCAGAAAGAATTAAGATGTGTCCAGCCCACGTGCCATCGCCCCATGAGTCGTTATGGACTGCAAACGTGAACTTAAAAAAAATTTTTTTTTTTAATGGGAAAAACAGTGCACCCTGACCCCACCCCTAAGGCACAGGGAGGAACTCTCACAAAACGCCAGCGTGGCCTTGCTTCACAGGCGGGGACGGGTCAAGGCCAGGGCAAGGCACTGGATGGGGACCTGAGATCTTGTAATTTCCGTGTTTTTAATACTAGCACAGATCTCAGTCTCCTGCACTGAGCTACATCCCCAGCCCTCTTTTATTTTTTATTTTGAGACAGGACCTCACTAAGATGCTAAACTCCCCAAGGTGAGCTCGAACTTGGGATCTCCCTGGCTCAGCCTCCCAGGATGCTGGGCTGTGGGTGTGCTACACCAAGCCTGGCCCAAGCTCTTGTATTTGGGGTCAGTGCTGCTCCAAATTCTCGCTTAGATTTCTAACGGTTAGCAGGTAACTTGCTACCGTCTTTCCTCTTCTCTTTGAACTGTCACCTCCAACGAGGTGAGATGGTGTATCTCCACGGCGTCCTGGATCCTAACGCAGAGCAGGAAGCTGCACGGGGCCACTGACCCAGAAACTAGAACGTCAGAGCACCTGCTCCGGAACCCTCGGCCCAGATAGACAGGAAGCGGGAACGACAGCACCTGGGACCCAGCCCCTTCGGGAAGCCACCCTGGGCTCTCTGGGCACGCCTGTCCCACTCCTACTCCTGAGGACCTTCGAGCCTCCACTGCTAGCTCGGGCCCTGCAGGCGAGGGGAGAGAGGGGATGAGACCATGGATGGGGTCTGGCCAGCTGGCAGTGTTGGCAGCGGGCAGGGAACACGTCCACACCATGCTGAGGACGGTCGTCAGGACACAAAACAAGATGGGCACAGTCATGGAGGGACGAGGGCGGGAAGGTTCTGAAGCGCTGGGTGAGAACACTGCAAGGGAATGGCCTCGGCCGCCTCAAGGGCTGTGCCCTGGCCAGGGAGGGCATTCACCACCACTCTGGCCCCCTCTTCCCGCAGACAGCAGCGACTCAGGTGGGGACATCCGGAAAGACCCTGGGTGGCTGGGTGCCCACAGCAGGCCCAGGCTGCTCAGGCTGGCATCTGGGGACCGGGGCTCCCCATGCCAGTGCACAAGGGTGCTTCTTGGAGGCCAGCCTGTTCCCCCGGGCGGTTCACGCTGCCGTCTGCCCTCCTGCTGGGAGCTGCTGGGCCGGGGTGCTGGGTCTCCAGCGTGTGGGGCACCGCCCCTCTCCCCACGTCACAGGAGCTGTGTTCACGAGCCTCAGCCCTGAGCACCACAGGGTGTGCGGGGTCAGTGACGCTGCCCACGTTGACCCCACATGGTGTCCCCTTGCTGGGACCTCCCCACCACCGTGGAGCTGTGGGGTCCCCATGCAGGATGTGCCCAGAGCCAGCAGCAGCGGACTTCAGGCCCTCACACCCTTCCCACGTGTGTCGGGATGCAGGAGCCTCCCCTTTCCCATCTGGAGTCCCCCGTCCTTTTCTGTACAGCTGTCCCTTGGTGTCATGGGAAGCGCCACCACAGAACCCCACAGGGGCCGAAAGCCCCGGCACCCAAGTCCCTTACACAGAACTATGCAGCCTCCCCACAGACCCCGTGCCCGCCTCCGTGACCATCGCCTGCCACAGTGCGGGCACCGGTGAGCCCTCGGGACACTGCACTGCTTAGGGAGCGACGACACAAAAGAAAGCCCGTGCGTGCTCCAGACAGATGGTGTGCTTCGTTCTGTTTCAAGCCTTTCCTACCCGAGGCGTGGCTGAATCTGAGGCTGGGGGTCTGTGACATGGAGCTGGGATCTGGAAATGGATCGCACGCCGGGCGAACTGAGGACACTGGCTGCAGCTGCGAGCCAGACCTGGTGGCCTCTCCCTCTCTGTCTTAGCCACTGCCTTCGCCACTGGGACATGGCACCCATCACTCACAGCTTAAGGGAGGAGGGGTGGATTTTAGCCCATGTTTCTGTCTACCGGGCAGCGTGACGGAGGGGCCTGGCAGAGGAGAGCCGCTCGCCACATGGAGGACAGGAAGCAGAGACAGAAGGGAGGACCCAGGAGGGAGAGGAGCCCTTCCAGGCACACCCCATGACCACCCCTTTGGGCCAGAACTCAACTCGTAACAGCACATTTAGCTACAAACTCATTGGTGGGTTAATTCATCACAGTATAGCACCCCATGATCCAATCACCCTTCAAAGGCCTCCCATGAGCACACGAGGCCTTGCAGGGGAGCATCCAGCTATGAACCATGACTCTCTCCCTCCAGGACCTGCTTTTGTAGCCTGCCGGGGACAGCGAGGCTGGAGCCTCATATCTGAGGAGGATCTGGGCCAGGGCATGCACCCTGAAACCTCCATGCACAGGGCACTTACGGTGACCATGCCCGGGCAGGGTACAGGGCCCAGGGGTGACGGTCTCACTTCCTGTCGATTCCACAGTGTGAGCCTCCTGCTTCCCACCCAGGATGTGGCCCCTTCCCCGTCAGTCAGTAGCCAGCTGGATGCCAGCTGTTCGCCTGGCGCAGGGAGGGACGAGGCAGCGCTGCCTTGGTGAAGCCCCAAAGAGCTTGGTAGTGAGCGGGAGAGACAAGGTCTGAGCCCAGAGTGGCACCACAGTGGCCGGCAGGGAGGAGGGAGGCAGTGCCCAGGCGGCTGCTCCCCGCGTGGCTTGCCGCCCGGGAAGGGCACACCGAGCAGCAACGTCTGCAGCAGGCCTTGCAGGCTAAGTAGGAGTTTCCAGGGAGCAATAAGGGTGGGGAGAAGCGGGCTGTACAGCGCAGCTGGAGGCGTGCGGCTGGAGGCAGGAGCCGACTGAATCAGTGCACCGTCAGGCCTGAGGGACTGCAGGGTCGGGCACACAGTCCCGGGTCTGAGCCGCAGGGGCAGGATCAGGCCTGCATGAGCACCACCGTGCCAGGCTCAGCCATCACACAGGCAGCACCAGGGGGCAACGCCCAGCAGCTTAGCATGGCCACTGCTGCCTCGGACGTGGTTGTGGCAGCCACACCCATGTTGTGGGGTCCTGGGGAGCACAAAGTGGCATGGGGGCCCTGGTGTCCACTCCATGGTTCCTCTAAGTCCCTTTAGGTCCCAGACCCAGGGACTGTCTCTTCCGAATCAACGAGATGCTCCAAAGGCCTGAACTGCAGCCTGACCACAGATCAGGCTGCAATGGCCGCAGGACAGCCTCCTCATGGTCCTGGACAAGTCCCGGAAGCCCATGCATCTGGATCTCCCAACCAGGAAGCAGGAACCTCGGAGCCCGTGCCCGGGAGGCCCTCGGCATCCCACGGCCGTGCTTCCAGGACTGGGCCGGGCACACATGGGGTGCTCCCTGCTGTTCCCCTGAGGCCCTGATGTGGGGGATTCTGTCCAGTTGCTACAGTTTATACCCAGATGTCCCTCTAAAGCCTCACGTGACCCCAGCGGGATTTTGGGAAGGTGACCTGCAGTCAGGAGGTGGGGGCTGGTCGGAAGAGGTGGCTCACTGGGGTGCAGCCTGGAAGGGTTCGCGTCCTTCCCTGGCCCCTCCTTTCTCTCTCGGCTTCCTGTCCACCAGCTGCCTGTCCACTCTGCAGTGACTGCTCTCCTCCCCCCAGGGACCCATGCAGTGCCGCCCGGCCTTGCAGTCAGCTGACCACGGACCAAAACCTCTGCACACTGTGAACCCAAATGCACCTCTCCTCCTCCCAGCTGTGGGTGTCAGCTGTGGGTGTCCCAGCAACAAGGACCAGGAGAGGAGGGTCAGAGGCCTTAAACACAAAGCTTATCACTTACCCGGCATCGGACAGCTTGGAACTTTCCACAAAATATATGCACGCCTTCTTCTTGATGTTCTCAAGAATCCACGAACTCAGATGTTGTTCTTGCTGTGGGTAGAGAGGGCGCTTTGAGGTCCTGAGATCATCAACTCACGAACCCCCAAAAGTGTACAGCCCAGACCTCAAGGACTGCCAAGCTTCCAAGGAGGGACCCAGCCCAGCACGCCCGAGCCCCAGGGCTTGTGGGGCCGCTGGGAAGCTACCTTCTCACTGCTGCTGACGGGGTGCTGCGGCGCCCTGCTCTTGCACAGGCTGCTGTTGCTCCACCGGAGGTCGGCCACACTCCTGCGCGGCACCCCCACGCCGTCCTCCTGCTCAGAGCCAGCTCTCCTGAGGGGCAAGGTCTCCATCCCGCCCCACAGCTCCAGCTTCTGCCCGCTCGTCCGCCTCCTTCAGGGCCGGGGGTTCTGAAGCCACCATGGGGGGAGAGGGCTCCTGAAACAGGGCGGAAAGAGGAAGGTGAGCGGGCCGTTCTGGTCACGTGTTTCCTCGTGCGCAGCCCCAGCCGCGCCTCCCTGGCCGGTCTGCTCACTCTCCCGGCCGCCCAGGCTCTGTGTGGAGACACACACATGTGGGGCTCTGTGTCCATCCACACCGGCCACGACCTCAGGCCACTGTGCCGCCCGCCCTACCGGCTCCCAGGCGCTGGAGATGCCCAGAGAGCCCAGGCCAGTGGTGGGAGGGATACAAGTGAGGCCTTCACATGCCCCGTGCGCCCCCCCAATTCCGCATCTCACGGATTGAGACATGGGTCCAACTCTTTCACTTTCTAGAAAGAAAACAAAACACCTCCCCCACCCCCAGCCACCACCCACCGAGTGCGTTTCGGGAAGTACCACATCTTCATCTGCTCCATCCCTCTCCCCCTGGCCCATCCCTGAGGCCACAGAAATAAGAACACATGTGTCTGAGTCCTGCGGGCTCCCCTAGACCATGGGGCCCAAGCTGTTCTCCTGGAGACACCGCAGGGCAGCGTGGAGGGACGGACTTGCCAGGGGTTTTATTCTGTTCTGTGTCCCGTGGGAACAGTCTCAGCAGGGCCGGTGGCCAAGGGAACTACTGGGCCAGGGTGCTCTGGTGGCAAAGGGGCGGTCTGGACCCCCTTCCAGCACCCACCACATCAAGTGGTCACCAGACACATGTCCCCTGCCACGCGCCCACCGCACGCTCCCTGGGCTGGAGGCTCCTGTGACCTCGGAGAGGCTCTCGGTCCCCTAGCCCTGCCTCCATCCCCCGGCCCTCGGCCACACTCATCCCCAGACTCGAGGGCAGGGTGACCCACGGGGCCTGCTGCTCAGCTCTGAGAACAGAAGGGCCATCTCGTCCTGAGTGGCTTTTCGGGATCCCCTGCTGCCTGCACAGCAGCTCACCTGACCTGTCCCCCAGCCCACTCCTGAGGCCAGCAAACAAGCAAGACGTGTCTCCACTGGACAGAAGACAGCCAGAGGCGGTACGTGGCCAGGTGTCTGCACTGGACAGAGGGCAGCCAGAGGCGGTACGTGGCCAGGTGGCAGGGACCCGGCCAGGATGGGCCCTTCAAAATGCCACAGATGAAGGGGCCAGTGTGGGGCCGAGTGTGTGCCATGGAGGATTTGCCTGCCCTGGTCGTGTCAGGCAAATGGTTAGACACAAGCGGTTCTGAGGGACAAAGGCGTGCGTGGCCAGCTGAGTGAGGAACGGTAGCAGCGGAGTTCGTCATCGTTTGTTAGGTCTCAGACCCACAGAGACCCCACAGAGCCCAGGGACATCTTAAGGTCACACATGGTGCCCAGTCCTGCTGACACCCAGCTGCCTGGCGTCTACCCCAGAGCAAGGCCCCCAGCACCCCCGGCTTTCATGCCCGCAGCCAGGGACACTAGCGAAGGAGGTGCTCCGATGACCCCTGCCTCAGGCCGGGACCCAGGTGAAACGAAGAATTTACCTGCGTGTTTCTTATATGACAAAAGCCCGAGGAGTCGCTGACCTCTAAATGGACCGGAGAACACTGCACCACCCCCAAGTAACTTCTGGGTAAGGGTGATGACCTCACAGTCACCCCGTTCCCCAGACCCTGGGAGTGTGTGGGTGCATAAAGACATCCAGACTTGCACTCGGGTGACGCCTTTGTGGCTCTGCCAGCTTCCTGCTGGAAGGGGTCACTCGCCCCCCACCCCAGATGTCTGTCTCTGCACCTAGGCGTCCTGACTCAGTTCCCTCCTTGAGGGCACCAAGAAAGTGCAAGCCTGCTCCTCCATGCATTGGGACTGGCCTCTGGTGACAGTCACATCCTCGCTTTTCAGCCAGCTGATGTCTCAGCACACCCACGGGGGTCTCGTGAGTGTTTTCACGCACCCCAGGGCACAGAGCCCCAGGGCACGTGGCCAACACCCTGCACCTTCACATTTCCGGTCCGACCGAGGTGGGGGAGCCTTGAACCCCAGGTGATGCTGGCTGTGTAAAGGGCCGTGCCGCCGCCTGCCTGCCCTGGGTTCCTCTGCGCACAAGCACGCAGTTGACCACTTTCTTCACTTTCCTAACAGCAGCTGGCCACCCCGGTTTGCAGCTAACCTTCCCCAGAAGCACCTGGCACAGGTGTGTGTGCTGAGTGCACACCGAGGTCATGCTCCCCGCACAGCACGCGCCAGCACTCACCCGGACACAGCACTTACAAAACACCGCCCACGACAAGCACCGGAAGCCACAGAGGAAGCAGATGAGGCGGCCTGACGTGGGGTGCAGCTCCCAAGGTGCACCCCGCGTGGCGGCACTGGGGGAGCCCCCAGGAAAGAGCACAGCTGCGTGCAGAGGGGCATCGCCACACTGTCCACCTTAGCTATGGGCAGCAGCAGCCCGTGGGGCCCGCTGACACCACCCCCATCAGGAACGGACCGGGCCAGAGTCAGAGTTGGGGGACAACCTCTTCTTGCTGCTGTGTACCACCACGTGCAGCCGGGCACCCCACCCCCTCCACCCAAAGGAATCCCTGGGAAACAGAAGACATAGAAGGGGCTTAATCTGTGTGCAAGCCACCTGGGGACGGGCCAGCCCCCCATCCAGTGACCCTCACTGTGAGCTCTGCCCTCTCCCAGGTCGCTTGTGAACAAATCGCCGGCCATAGGCACAGGAGTTAAGGGAGCCACGGTGGGCCCTGTGATCGCCGGGGAGAATCTAGAGCAAGAGCCCGAGGTCCCCCGAATCCCCACCGCCCCCGCCAACCCTGCTATGGGGGAGCAGGGCAGCAGAGCTGCAGGCGTCTACACAGACCGCGCCCGCTCGCCCCTGGGTGCGCACTGCAGCGGAGCCCACGGCCCGGCCGCACCTCGGACCCCCTGCCCAGGCCCGGCCCCCAGACCGCTACCGCCGGCGCCGCACCCCCTGCGCTCCGCGCCCTCACCCGCGCGCACCTGCGCCTGCACCTGCGTACCTGCGCTGAGGCAGGACCCCGCGTCCCCGAGTCCCCGCGCCGCCGCCGCCGCCACCGCCGCCACACCGCTGCCCTGGCCCCGTGCCGCTCGCACTCCGGGCGAGCAGCGTGCGTCCGGCCCCGCACCCCGCGCCCCGAGCCGCCCCAGCGCCCGCAGCGCGCTCTGCGTCACTCAATACGGACAGCGAGCGCGCGGAGCCAAGGACGACGGTGCGCGCTGCAGCCCGGCCTCCCCGACGCCCTGGGCCCTGGCGCTGACGCTGCAGCGCCAGGGGCAGATGTCTCTCGGATGTTTAAATGCGCGGGTTGCAGCGATTGCCTTCGGCCCTGAACCGCGGGGGCAGGGTGAGGGGGCTGAGCAGGGGAGCCCAGGTGGCCCCCTTGGGACATCTGCTCGGACACCTTCACTGCATCCTCACATCGGGCTGACCCAAAGCCAGGGGCCACCCCCAGGTGTGCGGCAGACCCCAGCTGGGCAGCCTGAGGCCTGCTCTCCACTCGGCCACTCTGGGAGGGTGCTGGAAGAGCCAGGGACGGCAAACCACGCTGGCCACCAGGCACCCTGTGGGCCCTGCAGGCACCTCTGCCTGGAGCTGGGCTGAGTGACTGTGTTCTGGCCCCCATGAAGATGGTAGTGGTTCCCAAACCAGCCAGACCTCTGCCCACCCGTGTGGCCCCTCAAAGCCATTCTGCCCCTCCTTTCCCAACAGGGGCAGTCACAGGTCCCACTCGTGTGCCCCACTGGCCTCAGTGAAGTGGTCTGTGGCTTCAGTCCTGGGTGAGGGGTCTGTGCCCAACCCTGCCCAACTCGCCACCCCTCCACCTGTGCCTGGGCATGCTGGGCCACTGTCCAGTGCCTGCCTGCAGCACACGCCCTCGGAGGACCCTGAACCACCCCCCACAGGCCAGCAGGAGTGCCAGTGCCCATGGCTGAGGGGCCTGTGATCTACTACTCCGCGGGACAGGTGGCACCCCTGGCAGTGGGCGGCCCTTTGTGACATTCTCGACTCTGACATGCACAAATGTAACTGGGTCCTTTCTTTCAAAGCAGCTGCCACTGTGGGCCCCAAAAGGGGCCCCTGGGAGTGGCCGTCTCTGCTGTGCCCCTGCCCTGCTGGGCTCCAGGCTGCCAGGGACACACAGGCCTCTGCCTCGTCCACGCAGCATCCCCAGAGCCTGGCAGCCAGGACGCGCCCTGTGAGCACCTACAGAACAGCCCGCCACACTCCAGAGCGGTGCCTTAGATGCTGGTTAACGGGCCGGGAAGTGGAGGCCACCCATGTCAGCTCAGCCCTGGCCAGCACTGTTTTCCTGGGTGCCTGCTGGCTCCAGAGCCATCTCATTAGCTAAAAACTCTGCAAGTCGCTTAATATTTCATAAGGCCCTAATAACTGCAGAGCCATCGGTTGGACCGGCGGCACGCGGTTGCCAAGCGCCCCATGGCCTCTGTGGGAACTGGTTCGGGTTGGAGTGGTTAATGAGCTGAGTGTCTCTTGAAATAGCTGAACTCATTTTGCCCCAGAGAGGCTCCTTCCTTTTACAGAAAACCACAGGTTTTACAAGAAAGCTAAATTCCGTCTGCGGGGCACTGCAGGGGCAGTTACGAAATACTGTTTGCAAGAAAGTAGCGAGGCGCTAACCACAGGACTCGCAGGCGGTGTGTGCTGCTCTCCGTGGTGGCTGCCACGAGGCACAGAGAGTTTCTCATGGCGTGGACATCGTGCCCGAGACAAAAAGCCCCCTGCACTGGCAGCAAAGAGAAAAACCACAGCGAGTGAAGGAGGAACAGAGGCCTGATACACTCTGGTCCCGAGTTGCACGCAGGAGCGGGGGAGCAGGGCTGGGTCCTGAGCTCAGGGCCGAGTGGGGGTCTGAGGACAGAGCAGGGCTGCCGGCTTTCTCTGTACGGAGCCTGATGGGTAAGGACTGAGAGCTTTGCACCTCTTGGCCTCTGTCTGGACCGCCCAGCTTTGCCTCAAGGGCAAAGATGCACAGCGTGGCAGAGCACCATCCGACTTCATTACCAAGGCAGTGGGGGGCCCGTGAGGGGCCCCGTCTCTGATCCCCGAGTGCTGCAGCGGGCTTCACACTGGGGAACATCCTTGTTCGCCTGCCCGTGGCATCAACAGGTCGTCAGCTTTCAGAGACATCGGCAGGACTGCGTGTAAAATGCATCGGTGTGGTGGTGGCAAGGGGGCCGAGCAAGATGGACAGACGGCAGCCAGCACAGCGCTGGGCGACGCTGTTTGCAGCACCACAGCCAGGCTCTACTAACAGGTGGCACTCCCACAGGTGACAGTGACCGGGGAGCTGGGAATGGACCAGGGCCTGAAGGAGCCCAGGACACTGAGCAAAATCCAACAGGTCCCCCTGGGGCCAGCGTGGGGTTTGCCTCAGGGTTCTGAACCGAGTCTTTGAACACTGGGTTCAGGTCGGCGGGCAGCAGAGCGCAGGCCAGGGCTGACCGGGCACCCTCTGCGGATACCGTGCAGCCCCATCCCTGCATTGTCATGACTCCGGGGTGACAGCGCTAGGTGGTAGTAGGTCATGGGGGCAGAGGCTGGTGGTGGATCGGGTCCTGGAAAGATGAGGCCCGAGCAGCCTGTTTGCCTGTCCGCCACGTGAGGACACAGCCAGGAGCTGGGCCGGACAGCAGATCTGCCAGCACCTCCACTGTAGACTTCCTGCCTCCAGAACTTTGAGCGTCAGTCTCTGTCATTCCTGGGACTCTGTGAAAGTGACCCGAATGGATGAGCTGTCCCCTAGCCACTGATGAGGGAACTGTCAGCAGTGTGGCCCTCTGTGGGTCAGTCAGTGAACAGGTGGTTCCTGAAGGCCGCATGTGCTCGGGGACTGGGGACCCGGGAGGCAGACAAGGAGACAGATCTCAGCTGTCATGGGGTCTACCGTCGCCCTGTCCAGGGCACAAGCAAGTGCATCCTTTCCGATGTGGCGAACACTGGAAGAATGGGAGGAGACGGAGCTGGAATGTAATGGAGCGTGGCTGCGGGCAGGGTGCAGGCCTTCCTGGGAGAAGACAGATGGGAGCTGCTGGGCTCGGGGGAGTTTGTTAGGCTGCACAGGCAGGCGGCTGACAGGTGTCTGGAGATGTGCGGGCCAGATGGGACACCTGGGGCAGGGAAGAAGGGAGGCTACATTGGAGCCTGCAGCCAGTCCAGGTCACTTCCAGGTGCCAGGTGCTGCCAAGTGTCCCTCCCTGGGGGACCTGCCCTGCAGAGCCCCAGTGCAGACCCCCAGCTGTCGGGACAGTGGATCGAGAGATGGCACAGCTGCATCCACAAACATGGTCACTGGTGCCAGGGCCACGATTACCAGAGCCCCGACCAGTTCAACTGAAAGGAGGGCAGGAGCACAGCAAGGCCACGTCACACTCACGGGGAGTTGTCCGCGTGGGGATTCAGGGCTCCCCTGTAAAGGAGGGGAACGGGCTGGGCAGAGAGGGCAGCACTGTGGCAGTGGTGTGGCCAAGGCCCCTGCATACTCTGACTGCAGCTCGGCCACCTTGAGGTCCTCCCCTCCTGTCATTGCCCAGTGATGGGTGTGGAGGGCGTGCCCTGGGCCAGCAGCTCCCTTGGGAAGAGCGTGAGTTCGTGGAGGAGCCAGAGGTGAGCTGTCAGGAGGCTGTGGGCAGGTGACACACATCACCCACCACGGCCCCTCCGCCACCTTGGTCCCAGGCCCACCTGCTCTCCTGGTGAAGGACACAGAAGAAGCACGCTGGCACCTTCAGGTGTCCAGCAGGAGGAGGAGGAGGTGGACCCCAGGGAGTGACCACCAGAGTGGGGTCCTCGTTGGCAACAAGGACAAATTTGTGACAAGGAAAACAAGTAAGTGTATGAGGAGGGGTCTGTGCTGCCCAAAGGTGAGGCACCGCAGTGTCTGTCCCCGCTTCTGGAGGGGCAGGCCTGGGCTTGGCTCTCTTATTCTCCACCCCTAACTCCAGAGCAGCACAGGATCCAGGCCCACTCAGGGTGGTGCACGACTCAGATGGGACGACCTCGAACTGGGGACAGCACTCCCATGCCAACCCTGCAGCAGAGAGTGGGGCTGGAACAGTGGTCCAAGAACTACGACCCTGAGCCCCTGGGTGGTGTGCGCTTGAAGCCACTGCTCTGGGCCTCTCAGGGTTGGGAGCCAATGTTTCATTTTTGGTTTGAGCAGTTTTGGGGTCACTTTTCTGCCTATATCAGAGTTCTTTCAGGGAAGCGAACCTCTTAGGAGTATTTTGAAATACGACCTTCATTGTAGGAATTGAACTTCATGCAGTCACAGCTGCAGAGAAACAGAAATCCAAAAGGAGAAGCTGGGGGATGTTGGGAAAGTCCCTGGCAGCCTTCAGGCTGGGGTGGCGCTGACCGAGACACTGGGAAGGGCTGACCTGAGAGGCAGGGCCAGCAGGGGCAGGGGCATGCCAGCTTCTGAGTTTGCAGTGAGGCTGAGGCGCTGCTGGGGGGCAGGGAGGAGAAAGAATCCGTTGCAGCACAAGGAGGACCCCCATGGCCCGTGTCCCCTCTGGTCTCCAAATGCGAAGGCCCTGCTGTGAGGATGCTGCTGCCCCTCCACCTTCCAAAGGTCACACAGCTTCTCTGCGGGTCCAGTCCACCCCCAAGCTGATGGGGAAGCAGATGATCCCGGACAAACTGTGAGGGCTGTCGGGACTCAGGTTCAGGGGTTATTTCAGGGCCATACTTCCTGAAGGGTGAGGACCCCACTGCTCCAGGCTGACCTTCGGGGGCTCTGCACTCCCCAGCAGGCTTCTTTTCCCCCAGCCTCTTCCCCAGAGAAATCTCCAGGTACAGCCCTCTTGCAGGGTGCTTCATCCTATGGGCACCATCAGTGAGCACGGGCCAGACCCAAGACTGGGGAAGAAACCAGCGGGGTCCCTGTAACCCCACCTGACATCCCTAACCCTGGACCTGCACCACCCTCCCTCCAGCCTAGGTGCAGAGGGGTGGGGCCGCTTGAGTCAAACCTGGAACGAGCAGGGCAGCCGCTCTAGAGCTCTCCCTCCTCAACTAGCTTTGGGTGTGACACACGACAGGTTTACTTGGTCCCTGCCAGCGCAAGAGGCACCTGGCTGGAGCCTGGAGCTGCTGACCCCTACAGAAGGGAGGTGGGTACTTCCATACCATGTCTTGGCTCCGGGGCAGCTTCGAGCTCCAGCCTGCAATTCAGGTTCCAGTCCTCCTGCCATGGCCCCCAGCTGGGAGGGCCGGAGCCCTGTGTGAGCTCATGCAGCCTGACTGCCCGCCACTCCCGGTGGATGGAGCTCAGGGTCTGCACCTCTTGGCCCCGGCCTCTGAGTGCTGACTGTCCTCTGCCTGCTGGGTGTGAAAGACTTGGATGGCACCGATTGAAGGCTCTCTGTCCTCCCAGTTCTTACACTAAGCCAACCCCCCACACACACACACACCGCCCTGTGCGCAGCACCTTACCCATCCCCCAGCCCCGGGCCATACCATCCCTGGCATGTTTCCTCCATGCAACCGACTCTCAGTGCACCTGCAGGCCACCGCCAGCCCTTGGTCTCCAGAGGCCTCACACTTCCAAAGTGAGAGCCATCTTCTCCTGGACTAATTCCTGGTATGTCCCAGGTATGGATTCCACCACAGGCTCGGCAGAAGCCAGGAAGCTACTAAAGCCAGTGTCCGCTTGAGTCTGACTGGGGCCACAACACAGCTTGCAAGCTGGCCTTCTCCGAAAGCCTGGGGAGGCTCGAATGCTATTTTGCAGAGGCCACCTCACTCAGCCACCAAGGAGACCAAGAACCCCTCACAGCACCCAAGGGTCTGGCAAAACACAAGAGGGACAAAACTCAGAAAACAGCAGACTTTGTTAAATTACCCTGAGAGTGCCTTTCTCCTTTTAGAATTCTCCAGGCTGGGTGGAATGGGGAGACCCCACAGCGAAATCCCACTGTGAGGAAGGTCAGGCTTGTCTCCACCGCTGAGGCACAATGCCATGGGTCTGGGGATGTCGCTGTGATGGCTTGGTACAGTGACCTCTGACTTCTGTCTTGATGTAACCTAGCGCCTACTCATAACATTATTATTATGAGTTATTTCCGGTACTGGGGATTGAACCCAGGACCTTCGCAGAGCTACATCCTCATTTTTTTTTTCCCTAACCTGGTACAGGGTCTCTCGAAGTGGCTAACTTGCCTGGGCTGAGATCAAACTTGTAATCTTCCTGCCTCAATCTGCCTGGATGCTAGGATTACGGTTGTGCGCTATCACGCCAGGCTCAGGCCTCGATTTGGAATCTAAAAGGAAACCAAGGCTTTCTAGAACAAACGGGTTTATTGGGGATTTGCCGGGGCCTGAGATCCCGGACACGCGTGCTGTGACAGCTCAGAGCACACGGGGCGGTAGGAGTAAAGACCGGCAGTCCAAGTACTGTCACCGAAGTCCCCGGGTACGGGGGCGAGGCGGAGACCGCGCAGCTGGCGATGGCCATTCCGGCCCAGAGCCAGGACGGATTTCGGAGTTCCGCGGCCCCTGCCGGGGTCTCCGGGGCTCCACGGCATCCCGGCACAGCCCTGGACGGACCCCACGACCTCAAGTCGCTGTGACTGAGAGCCGCAGAGGCACCACGCCGCCACGCCAGCCGGCGCCCAGAGCCACAGCGCCGTACTACCTGCCCCGACTACCTACACCGACTCGCGTCGCAACGTGTCGCAACGCGTCATCACCGGCACCCCGCGCTTGCGCAGTACCTACGCGCGGCCCGAGGCGGGAGCGGGAAGGAGGGGCGGACCCACACTCTCGGCGGAAGCCCAGGCGGGCCCATTGCGCCCGCGCGGCCCCGCCCACTCTCCAGAAGGCCAATGGACTCGCGGGATCCGCCCCTGGCGACGCAGGCCCCGCCTCTTGGAGACGCAGAGCTGCCGAGCTGCTATCTGCGGAGACCTGGCTACAAGGATCCCAGAGGCGAGGCCCGGGCCTGGGGTCCGCGTGCGGCCGTCATGAAGCTGACGCGGAAGATGGTCCTGTCCCGGGCCAAGGCCTCGGAGCTGCACAGCGTGCGAAAGCTCAACTGCTGGTGAGGCCTGTGCCCGCGGTGTTGCGTGGGGCGGGAAGGGCCGCCGGCGCCACCGGCAGTGTGGCCCAGCCCGGCTGCCGCGCCCCAGCAGCCCGTGAGCGGGGTCGCAAGAGCCCAGGTGACCAGGCCAGAGGTCACGCCCCCTCCCGGGGATGTGTGGGCTCCAGACCTCTGCCCTCTCGTGATCGAAGTCTCCTGCAGAGGGCTGTGAGGCTTCAGGTTGCCTTTCGCTGGCCCCACTGTGATCGTCAGGCATTTGACGTTGCCACTGGTCTTTGACGTCAGGCCTGCCAATAAGACGGGAGTGCAAGGGGTCATGGCCATTTCTAGAGAGACAGAGAACCGAGACTGTAGAGCACCTTGGTCACTAGGTGCCCAGGAGGGCTGTGCCCAGGTGACCCTGTTTGGGGGTGACAGCAAGCAACAGGGTCCTGTAGGATCTACACTAACTCACAAGCAGGTGGCTGGGTCTTGTGGGGCCAAGGAGGGTCAGCACCACTAGAGGAGGTGGCCTGCAGGCGAAGGGGGTGCATGCAGGTGTCTCGGGGCTCGGTGGGCATGGAGCCCTGCCTCTGGGGCACCCGCACAGCGCTGGAGGGAGTGAGCCCAGCCATGTTCATTAAAAAGCCTTTCCGTCTGCCTGGGCACATCTGGCGCCTTGACCATGGTTTCCTTCTGTCCCTGGTCTAAATAATGCCCTTCTTTGTTGGATACAGATAGTTAGGGCTTTCTCTGTGCCCAGAGCAACAACAACCGCATTTTAGGCCTTTAAAGTTGGCTTCATAAGTTGCATGTTTAGTCTTCGAACTTGGCCCCATATGAAGACTCACTTGTTTATGTCAGTGAGGGAAATGAACCTTCTGGTATTTAGCCATGGGAAGAATGAGGGAATCTTTTCATGTCCTGCACGTGGAGCAACCCCTGCTCTTCCTTAGTCTGAAAAGCATCCCCAAACATACATATAATTTTGTTGAAAGTCAGCCCAACAGGGGCCGAGGATATAGCTCTGGAGGCACAAGCACCTGCCTGGCAAGTGCAAGGTCCTGATTTCGAGTCCCAGTACCAGAAAAAAAAGAAAGAAACAAAGTCAACTCAACTATTTTTGGGTTCTCCAGTTGTCTGGGCAAACTTTCTTTTTTATTGTGTAATTGAAACCATACAATGTAAGGTTTGTAAGCATTCATTGTTAGTTCAGGGGCCAGGGATTTAGCTCAGTGGCCTGAGTGCCTGCCTGGCAGGTGTCAGGTTGAGAGTTTGATCCCCGGTACCAAAAAAAAAAAAAAAAAAATCATTAGTTCAGGGGATTTGTGATATTTTTTAGTCAACTCCAGGGAGATTAAAGTACGAATGTCTTCTCTTCCCTCAGGGGCAGCCGTCTCACAGATGTAAGTATAACCCTGATTATCTCCACACAGCCCCTAAAGCTGTGTCTTCGTTCACAAGAGAGTTGTTGACACGGCCACTGGTTCTGTCCCGTGTCGCCTGCTGGTCCTGCTCTGAGGAAGGGCACGGAGTCGAAGCTGTGCCCTGAGGAGGACTCTCAGGACAGGTTGTCCTCTGAGCAGATGCAGCAGTCATCAGACACTCTTTGTGGCCCCTTCTTGGTCAGCCTCGGCTTCAGACCCTCTCCTTCCCCCACCCCATGCAGCAGATGAGCTGAGTCTGGGGGACCTGGACCCAGGAGTCTGTGAAGGCCCAGACACGCAGCATCTGGCACGGGACCCGAGTGCCGCCTGCCAGTTCTGTGGAATCAGTAGGGCTGACGTGGGCTGAGACCCAGTCTGAAGTCTGTCTGCCTTTGGCCTGGCTCTGTGGGCCTCTGTCCGAGCATAGGACCTCTGAGGTCCCTGGCCTGGTGTCCCTGGGGGCCTCTGCGATGAGGCATGCTCCCTGCAGCTGGCAGATTCACAGAGTGGGCACGGGCACCAGTGAGCCATGCTGCCCACTGTGGGCAGGGTCGGGGCTGCGGAGGACAGCGTGAGCCTGGGCCCTGCATGGCCTGTGGGACCCTTCCTTCTTCCCTCCCTAGATCTCCATATGCCGGGAGATGCCCAGCCTGGAGGTGATCACGCTCAGGTACCTGACTCCCGCGTCACTCTGGCCCCTGGGGCGTGAGAGCTGGAGACCGCTCAGCCCCTCCTGTGGGACTGAGTGACAGCAGACAAACCGGAAGCTCCCTCGTCCTCCTAGCAGCTCCCGCCCTGCCTGCCCCAGCCGTTGGCCCTAACCAGCCACAGCCTTGGCACTGCAGAAGTCACCTGTGTGCTTGAGGCTGGAGCTGGGGCCCCTACTGATAAGCCACGGCCTGGCCTGACTGGCCCTCACTGTGGCCACATCTGTCCCCGGGACTCCAGGTTCTGTCACTCTGGGAACTCACCAGTTCCTCTGTATCACGGCCTGTCACTGATCAGAGTGTCGGAATTCGGGGAACGTTTTGGGGGAAGAGCTCCCCACGCCCCAAGTTCCCTCCTTCCCACCCTGTACCCAGGGAGGGGCTGATGTTGAGGGTCCCTGCTGTGGGGATGTGTGCTCCAGGGTCAGCGCGCCACTGTCGTCCTTTTCAGCATGTGCCCCCCCCCGGAGTGGCCCTGCAGGAAGGAGTGCTTGGCAGAGAGGGGACTGCTGGCCACTTCGAGCCAAGGGCCTGTGTATCTAGTGTCCATCTGTGGTAGGGTGGGGTGGACACCACGTGTGTTTCCCTCTGCAATTGCTCTCGTACCTGCGAAATGAAATAAAGCCCCTGTCCTCGGGTTCTTCCTGCTGTGGGGTTTGGAAGGTTAGCACTCGGGTCTTGGTGGTGTTTTGCTGGGAGTACTGGCCACTGCCTCCCCTAAGGAGGGGGAAGTGTCCACCTCTGGGCGTCAACGCAGTGTGAGGCTGCGGGAGCTGTCGTGCCTCAGGCTGTGGGGCTTGCTCCTGGGGCTGGGGTCATCTCTGACCTTGACCTGTTACATCCAACTTTGGCCTTTGTCTGAGGAGCAGGCAGGTGGCCGCAAGGCCCACAGGTTCTGTAGAGGCCCCGCCCACCCCAGAGCCCTGCCCAGGGCCGCATCACTGACAGCGCCGTCCCACAGCGTCAACAGCGTCTCGACCCTGGAGCCTGTGAGCCGCTGCCGCCGCCTGAGCGAGCTGTACCTGAGGAGGAACCGCATCCCCAGCCTGGACGAGCTCTTCTACCTGAAGGGGCTGCCACACCTCCGGGTGCTGTGGCTGGCGGAGAACCCGTGCTGCGGCCCCAGCCCGCACCTCTACCGCATGACGGTGCTGCGCAACCTGCCGCACCTGCAGAAGCTGGACAACCAGGGTGGGTGTCCTTGGGTGCAGCGCGTGCCCTGGGGGGCAGCATCCACCAGGCGCCGCGGGAGGACACACTTGTCTGGTGGCCGGGCTGCTCCAGCTGCTTCCCAGGGACCCGTGGGTACAGCCATGCCTGGGGCTCCACAGCCCCAGACTGTGCAGGGTGCCCAGCGGCCCTCCTGTCAGGGGTCAAGGGCTGCACAGCTGCCCACAGGGCTCAGGCTCCAGCCCCCCACCTCTGCTCACCAAAGGTGAACAGCCCTGGGCCCGGCTCCCGCCCGCGCAGGCAAGGCTGCAAGTGGTGGACAGACCCAGTGCGCGCTGGAAGCCGGGGCACGGCGTGCAGCTGTGGGGCTGAACCCCTCTCATGCCCTCGCTTCCTCCGCCCTCCCCCCAAGCGGTGACCGAGGAGGAGCTGACCCGCGCGCTGATGGAAGGGGACGAGATCACGGCCGCCCCAGACAGGGAGGGCCCGGGCCAGGAGCATCGAGAGCCGCCTGACAGCCTGAGCACCGTGGGCTCCGCCGCTGAGACCGGCCGGGACACGCTGGGCTGCGTGGATGAGGAGGCAGAGTAAGGCCGGGGCCGGGCGGCAGATGGGCTGCTGGAGTTCCCTAGGTGCCTCCCCCCGCCCCCGGGTGACTGCAGACCCAGGGCGTGTCCCCGGGGCTGGGGGTGGCCGGGACGCTGCCCTGGGCGTCTGTTGGTGCCCTGACTCAGAAATGATGGCGGGGAGGGCGGGGCTCTAGAGCAGCCCAGGCTGAGCGTCCACGGCCCCTGTGCAGTGGGGGCACTGGGTGTGACCCTGCAGTGGCGCTAGCGCACTGAACCCCCGTATGTCAGGTGCCTGCTCTGAGCCCCTGGATGAATGGGTCACAGCTGGGAGATGGCATGGGGAGGTCATCCCAGAGGGTCGGAGCAGGAGCGAGTGCTCGGCCACTGCGCGAGCCCGGTGCCACCCGGAAGTCCCGCAGCGGGTTCAGCTCCCCCCGCGTCCCGCTGGGTACCGACCCGGTGCCCGCAGACCTCACACATCCGCATGCTGTCCTCTCACCAGCCGTGTCCAGGGCCACCTCGGCCTGAAGAACCCAGACGGGGACCGGTTTGCTTCCTTCTCACAGAGCGACACCGTGAGCAGCCGCAAGAACAGGGTGAGCGACATAAGCCATTGTGCCCAGCTCACCACTGCCCTGCTCAGCATTCGGACACCGTGGCTGTGGCACAGCCACGTTCCCCGGGTTCCCTGTGGATGGGAGTGCCAGTCTGTGGAGGGGTCATGGGGCAGTGGCTGGCTTCAGCGCCACCACGGGTGTCCTTGGTGCTAGCAGCTTCCAGAATGCCTCGGCTGGCTGCATGACTCGCTTAATGTGGGCAGAGGCCTGCTGCTTGCAGATAAACTGCCGCCAGCCGTAGGACCCACGGTGGCGGGGCGCCCTGGGGAGTGGAGCCCAGGGCTCCAGACTGGACAGCCCGAGACCCGTGCCTTTCCTGCGCCTCCCTGTGCTCCCACCCCAACCCTGAGAAGAGAAGCCGCTTCTCCCAGGGTGTCCTGGGTGTCCTCCGAGGCCGTGAGCTCGCTGGAAGCAGACCTCCCCCGCCAGCTCCAGGCCACGCGGGAAAGGCCGCTGCTTAAGAGAGGACCCTGTCTGTAAGGAGCCCGATGGCCGCGGCGCTCCTCCGTGTGCTTGCGTCAGCCCCCTGCGGGCGCCTGGTCCCTGGGTGCCAGAGCCGGGCCTGGTTGAAGGGGCGGCCCGGGCTCTCTCGTCCATTCGGTGACCCTGAGCACCTGCGGGAAGGCAGGAAGCCGCAGGACGCGCCTTCGTCTGGAGGGGCTGCCCCTTCAGAGGTGGATGGATGGGCCACACACAGGCCTGCATGGGCAGCGGCATGGCCTCTGGCCGGTTTGGATGGAGGGGGAGTGATGAGCGGGCCCCATGGTGCAACGGTAGGCGCAGGTCTGCCCCCTGCTGGCACAGCGAGGACACGCGGCCTCGGAGCCCCAAGGACGTGCAGGGCCCTTGGGTGTTACGGGGCTCAGGGCCGGAGCGTGTGGGTCACCTCCAGTGCGTTCCTCCTGCTGAGCCACAGGGCTGCGGTCCCTGCAGCCCTTCCTGTGTGAACCGTGCGTGAGCTCTGTGGGCGGACCGCACTGAGAGTCTGGGGCCCTCGGCCTGTGTGGCTCCATTTCCCTGCCTGGAGGGAGGTCAGGATGGAGGGGCAGCGCCGCAGGTTTGCACCGTGACCCTCCTTGTGCTGGTCATCCCTTCCCTGTCCCCAGAACGTGCTGACGGCCGTGCTGCTGCTGCTGCGGGAGCTGGACGCGGAGGGACTGGAGGCCGTGCAGCAAGCTGTGGGCAGCCGGCTGCAGGCGCTGCACAGGCGGGAGCTGCAGGAGGACACGGAGTGACCCGGCCGGTGCACCCTGCCGCCAGGTCCTGCCTGGCCCGCGGAGCCTGGCCCGCACTGGACAAGGGCACGACAGGTGTCAGATGCCAGCGGGCAGACGGCTCTGCCAGGGCTGGTGGAGATGCCCACCCATACCAGGACCGTCCCCAGACTCGACTGCAGAGGCCATGGGGGTCCCGGGTGGCCTGCTGCCTGCCCCATAAAGCGCTTCTTGGCTGACCGGAAGCAGACAGCTTGGTGGCAGGAGCAGCCTTGGCGTTCTGTTCGGGTTGGTGCCACTTCACAGCTCCTGACGAGCGGTTTTGCCATTTGGTCCCTAGTGGTCAGGGAGCCCTGGCGTCTCCTCTGCTGGCACCATGGCCACATGCGGGAGGGATGGTTTCTTCCCAGCAGGCCCGCACAGGATTCCCCTTACGTTTCCTTGGCCACCAGTCTGGGGACACGGGTATGTCCACGGGTAGGGGCAGTTTTGCCAGGATGCTGGGAGCAGGGGCCAATGCTGCAGCTGGGCCATCCTGGGGCTCCCAGTGAGTGACCACCTGCCAGTGCACACGCGTTCTGCTGCCTCCTTGGGGTCAGGGCCATCTGCGGGGTCCACCCCCACACTGCCGACATCCCATCAGGTTACAAGACTGCTGCACAAGCCAACGAGCCAGCCATGGCGACAGCACCTGGAAGGCCAGGGATGTGAAGGGGCCATGCTGGTGCTCTGTGATGAGGCCGCACCCCGATGCCAGCTGTTTCAGGCTTGGCAGAGGCCTCTGTGCACTGGATTTGGGCATAAGGCAGAGGGGTATCCGTCAAGGTTCCCTGGCATGGTCTGCAGGACCGCTGTGACCTTGGTGTAAAGCCAGGGGTCACGGTGGGGCATCTCAGGTGGGCGGTCCCAGGCCTGTAACCGCCTCCTCTGGTCACAGGAGAATAAAGCACTGTCTGGAGCAGGCGGGGTGATTTTAACTCCAGATGTCCAACCCCGCCACGCGAGCTGCGCTGAGGACAGGCTTTCCAGGCACGCTTCCCCAGGCCTGCCCTGAACTCCCCGTATAGCCCGAAGGTGGACGCTAGCATCCCGTGGCATGGGTGTCCTCGGCCCAGGTCACTGGCAGGAGGACCAAGGTCCAGCCTCCTCACCCTGGAGCTGCTCCTGAGGAGGGGATGGCACCCTGCGTCCCAGGCATCACCCAGGACACTCGTGGTCTCAAACTTAACATCTGTGGTAGCACAAGCAGTTTCAGACCCTGAGTCTGGCAGGAGAAGCCGAGGGTTTCACCCCCAGAACAAGATCCCCACCCTGACGCGTGGCACACACTGGAGGGGCCAGGCCAGTGTGGGAATCAGGGTTACAATCTGTGGTGGGGACACCCGGCTCCCACCTGTGGGTCCTCCTCAGCCCTCGGTGCCCCTGCAGGGCCCAGGTCTGCTGACGGGAGCCCTTCCGGGTGGGCAGAGGTGCCTGGGCTCAGGGTGAACCCCGCCAGCACTGCTGTGTTCCACCCTGGGTGGTTTTCAAGAAGTGGGAGGTGGGAAGGGTTTCCAGGTGGTGAGCTGGCTCCTGCCTGCCCGAGGAGGGAGCCCTGGCCCTTTGCTCCTCTCCAGGTGGCCTCCGTGGGCACACTCGGGTGGCTCTGGGACACTCGCACCGGTGTCCCAGAGGGGACTCAGGGCGAGTCAGTGGGGAAGCTGAGAAGGGCAAGGGGCCCTGCTGCCATGGCTGGGGAGACCTGGACCCTCCAAGGTGCTGGGAGGGGGTCTGGGGACCGAGGCTCCTGAGGGCTGCAGCCAGGCAGGAGCCACTGGGCGTGTGGAGTCGCCCAACTCCTGCCCAGCTGGAGAGGAGGCACGGGGTGGTCATCGTCTCTGCTGCATGACCTCCAGCCTGCACATGGCTCCCTTCAGCACCATCACCATCCTCAAGGTCCTGCTACCTGCTGATGGGGTCACCCCGTATTCATCTTGCCTGTGACCCCCAGAATCCCACAGGCAGGCCTGGCGTCAGGTGTCCCTGGAAAGTCCCTCCGGCTGCCTCCCTCTGCTCACTGGGAAGCTGGCCCCCAGCACATGGCAGCAGACGCTGTCCCCTCCCGAGACGGTGGGCTGGGCGGGGTGGAGGAGCCAGGGCAGTGGGGTCCCCGGCCTCTGTGGTGGGTGTCCTGGCGGGCAGTCCAGCCGGAGTCACCATGCTCGGTGAGAACGTCCCCGGTCGCTGCTGCCACTGGCCCGGGTGACCCCCATGTCTCACACGTAGGGCCCCTGGGAGCTCGAGGTGGGGATCAGGAGTCTCCAGTTCCCTGATATACTGCAAGCCCACCTCTGGGTGGCAGGTGACTGACTCCAGGGACACTGCGGGTGACTGAGCGCTGCTGCCCCTCGCTGATGCAGAATTGGAGGCCGGGCTGAGCCTGCCGCACCTGCTCTGCTCTGGCAGAAGCTTCCGAGTTCCATGACCGCGCTCAAGTTTGCTGGGGGCTCCTGGGTTCCAAAAGCTTCCGGCAACATCAATGCTCTCCACACCTGATGTGTGCACAGCCTTCGGACGCTGAGACAGAACACTGATTTGGCAGAGCTCGAGTTCCCTGGCTGCCTCTGCACAAGCATGCAGCACCTGCATGCAGGCTCCCTGCGCACCCTGAGGAGGGGCAGTGGCCCTGACTGGTCCTCAGCTGGCGGAGGGCGGCCCCACTCCTTTCCTCGGGTAGACAGTGGGACGCAGCAGCGGCTGGGGTGCTTGCCCTGGGCGCTCCCCATCAGCATGGCCACACAGGGTGGAGCAGAGCGAGGTGCACCTTGCAGGCCAGGGCGGTAGGCACCATGGTTCTGGGGCTTCTGGCCCAGCATGTGGACAAGTGGCTCTGTAGAGGGACGGCCCCGCCCCCATGCCCCAGCCACACCTGACACCAGCCAGGTCTGCAAGGCTCAGGTACCACCTGTGCCCCATGAGTGCACACTTCGGTCCCCAGACCCTTGGGATGGGATGGGCAACTGTCCCAGCCAGGGTGTGGGACAGATCAGTGGCCCCAGACCCTCAGGCCCCCACCACAAGGGGCCAGGCAGGCTCCAGCCCAGGGCCCCAGCATGGCCTGCAGGCCCCATGAAGCCAACAGCTTGTGCTAAGGGTGGGGAGCAGCACCTTACGCTGGGTGGCCCCCACCGGGAGTCTGAGATGCGGGGCACAGACAACAGAGCATGTCCGTGCATGGGTGAAGGGGACCCCAGTGCTGGCCTGGCGCAGTGGGTGTGGGGGCTGCTGCCTCCCAGAACTGCCCAGCAGACACGGGACTGGCCCTGCCTGCACCCCCACTGTCCCTGCTCACCAGTGGCGTCCAGCTCTGTGCAGCTCGCTCAGGGCAACAGAGAACCCAGCACAGGCTGAGTCCCACTGACGAACAGGCATGGGGCGCCACAGGCTAAGAAGCCCACCTAGACCTGTGAAGCTGCACCCGTCCACCCCAGGGGCAGGGCTGGGAAGGGCTCAGTCACCCCGGTGACCCTGGGGAGCAACTGCAGGTGTGGCCCGTGTCCAGGCTGGGGGTTGGAGGGCCCCGTGACCCCAAGCTCTGTCCATGTGGTCCCCCTTCCTGCCCCCCACCAGTCCTCAGCTGTGCTTCTAGAGGCAAGCGGATGCCACGGTCAGGCAACTTTATTTCTAGAGAAGGTGGCAGTGCTGTGTGGCCACGGCCGTGTCAGAGGTCAGTGTGGCCCAAGGGGGGCACAGGTCCCGAGACCCCAAGGCGGGGCCTGGCGTGGTGGAGGGCAGTCCTGGTGCTGGTCCTGGGGCAGCTGGGAAGGGGACTGGGGTGCGGCAGGGCAACCCCAGCAGTCATGGGCCGTGGGAGAGGTGGGGGCGCCTCAGAAGCCCGTGTCGAGGCTAAGCGTGCGGCGTGTGACGTGCTCCAGCTCCCCGGACACGTAGTCGGCCATGCTGATGTGGTAGTGCGCCAGCATCTTCAGCATCAGCCGCAGGTTCAGCCACCACTGTTCCCGGGGCATGCGGTGCCTGTGCGGGTGGCAGGGGCGGGCGGCGCTCAGGGGCCAGGGCAGCGGCTCATGCCCAATGTCAGTGGAGCCCGGGGTGGAGTCGGGTGTCTGGGGCCCCACCCTTGGGCGGCCATCCTCCCTGATGGCCCTGCTGACCCCTCCCCAGGCCGTCCCGGGTATCAGAAAACCTGGCCACGACTACCGCTCTCTGCGACCTGGCGGGGACGTGGGCATGGCGTCCCACAGCACCATCAGCAGGACTCACTCGAAGTCCGTGTCCTCCTTGAGCTCCGTGACAGGGCTGAAGGCCACCACCTTCTTCCGCAAGCCAATCACACAGGCCGAGTCCGGGGCATTGGCGAACACCCGCCCTGTGGACACAGGCACGTGGTGGCCGAGGCTGGGGCCCCTGGGCCCCTGGCGGGCAAGATCCGGCTCGGGGGGCCCCACCTACCCTTGCGGTAGACCGCCCGCAGCTTGTCCGACATCCAGAGCATGGCCTTCACCCCCAGTTTGGTCCCGTAGTTCCGGTCAAAGGGCGTGGGTGCCCCGCCCTGCAATAGAGGGACGCCACGTCTCTGGAGCTGGCAGCAGCCCTGCCCCCTGCCTCCCGCGGCCTGCGGCCCTCAATCCAGCTTTGAGGGCACCCAACTACTGAGCAGGTGGCCCCTGGGCCCCAGGGTCAACTGGCCGGGGCCCCACATTGGCCTCCTGAGGGCTACTAGAGGCTGAGGGACAGGTGAGGGACACAGCAGTGGCCCTGGGAGAAGACAGGAAACTGGGTGCCTCGTGAGGGGGCAGGGCCCAGCCCGGGGCCCAAGAACCCGAGCCTGAGTCTCAGCCCACTGCCAGCTGAGGGCTGGGGCCCACCTGGAAGGAGGGGTGGGCACACGTCCACCGCAGGGAGCAGGAGACGCCTGGGCAGAGTGCGTAAGATGCTGCACACAGTGTGCGCAGTGGGCCGCCACCCCCCCGTGCCCTTAAAGGGGACCCCCGGAACCCCGACCCCCACACCTGCTGCAGGTGGCCCAGCACGTTGGTCCTGCAGTCGAAGACGCCCTTGCCCTCCGACGAGTAGAGGTTGTACAGGAACTCTGTGGTGTAGTGCTCATGGCACTTCTCGTTCCTGGGGGCCAGAGGGACCGGTCAGGCTCTGCCCCAAACACCCCACCCCCGGGCCCCCCAGGCCCCTGGCCCCAGTCCCTCACCGCAGCACCAGGCCCCTCTGGATGTCCGTCTTCATCTTCTCCGTCATGTGCTCCACGTTGGCCTGCAGGACTCGGGGTGAGCGGGGGAGGGGGGGGAGGCAGCGCAGGGCAGCCCAGGGGCCGCCCCAGTGCAGTGTGGGGTGCGTAGGGGCCCCCCAAGGACAGTGCACCCTGCCTGCCAGGCCCGGGGATCAGGAGGCCCAGCAGAGCCGCCGCACCTCGAGGTCGTGGATGTTGAAAGGGTCCTCGAAGACGTAGGCGGCGTCGGCACCCACAGCGATGCCCGTCACGGTGGCCAGGTAGCCGCAGTAGCCCCCCATGGTCTCCACGATGAACACGCGGCGCTTGGTCCCTGAGGCCGACTGCTTGATGCGGTCGCAGCTCTGGGGACCGCGGGGATGGTCGGGGCAGTGGTGAGCACAGGGCCCCGCCTCGGGCCCCCACCGCTCAGGAGGCTGCACGGGGAGCCCGCACCCCGCCCGTACCTCCATGGCGGCATTGACCGCCGTGTCCGAGCCCAGGCTGAAGTCGGTGCCCGGTACGTTGTTGCTGATGGTGGCGGGGATGACACACATGACGATGCACAGCTCCTCGTAGCGCCCGCGCGCCTCCACCAGCTGCAGCACCCCCTCGTAGGCCTGCAGGGAGGCGGCCGGGGTAGGGCCAGTCTCTCACCCGACCGTGGCCCTGCTCAGCGCCCCCCAGCAGCCTGGCACCGCCCAGGCCACTTTCCAGGGATGGTGGAGTCTAACAAGGACCAGAGGAGGCTGTCCCCAGCTGCTGAGAGTCCAGCACACACCCCTTCGCCACCCTCCTCCTCCAGTCGCCTCCTCCCCTCCTCCGGTCCCCCCACCCCAGCACCTCGGCCCCACGGCCCTGGTGAGGCCTTCGGCTCAAACCCCACGAGAAAAGCACAGATCCTCGGGCTGTCCCTTCAGCGGCTAAGTGGCCCTTCCTACACTGGACTCAGGGACAGGACCCCCTGGCGGCCAGAGGCGGGAGCCCTCTCGGAGTCCTGGCCCTGCAGCCCTCACCTCGAACCCGCCGATGACCAGCAGGGCGTGGATGTTGTGTGCCCGGAGATTCTCCACGATGGCCTCCATGTGGCCCTTGGGCAGCGTCCTGCAGCCGAAGCAATGTCCGTGTGAGTGTGAGGACTCCACGGACACACATCCCGGGTCCTCAGAGCTGAACCAGCCTGGAAGCCCCCTCTGATGTGTGCCAAGGCGGAGCCAGACCAGCACAAGGACCTGGGTGCCGCCCGCCCCAGCATCCTCGCTGGGCATGGAGTGACGGGCAGCGCCCACCTTGCTTCTCATGACTCAGTGGCACGGTGACAGGGTGGAGGGGACACTGGCTCCAGCCCCTGCAGCCTCGGACAGGTAGCGTCCAGCAGCCACTGCAGGTGACCGTGCCCCAGACCCACTCCGTGCAGGACTTCAGGCCCGTCCTGACACCCCAGACCCCATGACAAAACCACAGCCACGCCGGGGAGCACGGTGACAGTGCCGACAGCTGCCCAGCCACAGGGAGCCCACTGCCCCTGCAGGGCCGCTGTCCCTGCGCGCTCACCTGGCTGCCCTCCGCTCCCCTCTGCCCAGTAGCCAGCAGCTCACCTCTTGGTGCCCAGCATGGAGCCACCGCGCCCAAGCCAGCCGGCCACATCATGCCAACCCACTTCCTGCATCTGAAAGGAGACAGCATTGAAGACAGGCGGGAGGTCACCCATCCTCCCCGAGCTGAGGACAGAGGTCGGGGGGGTGACATCACGCTGCTCCTCGAAATGTCCATGATCAGGGGCTGCGCCACCGACCGCAGCACGGGCGGCGTCCTGCCAAGCCTCCTTTCACTGCACCCACCTGGCCCTTGGCCAGGCCCTCGAAGCCGTCGTGCACGACGTACACCGTGTGGCCCTGGGAGATGCCCGTCCGCACCGCCGAGCGCACGGCCGCGTTCATGCCAGCCGCCGGGGCACCCACGTTCAGGATGGCCAGGGAGAAGTTGGTCTTTGGACAGAAGGGAGACAGGAGTGTCGGCCACAGGCTGGACAGGAAGTAGCCAGAGGGCAGGTCTTGTGCCTGCCTGGCCACTGTCACAGGCTCCTGGGGAGGGCCACTGTGGCACAGTGCCACCAGCTCCCACCACAGGGCGCCCAGCCAGGGACAGCATCAAAGCCGGGCGGGCAGGCGGCGTCGTGGGTTCAGCCAGGTGCGCGGCCACTGTGAGGCCCTCAGAGCCACCTGCCCTGGAGGGGGCGGCAGGGAAGGGGGCCCGTTCAACGCCAGCCACGCAGAGCACCAGGGCTGCCCGTCTGCGCTGCGCTATAGCTCGTTCAACTCACCTACTCTGCAAACGGGGAGGGGGCTGAGAGATGGAGGAATGGGGGGGGGAGAAAGGCGCAGAGAGAACCGCTGCTCCCCAAGAGGAAAGCGGTCGTTACAGACCGCACACGTGGGCCAAGAAGTATAAACGTTAAAAATAAAGGAATAAGAGAACTTCAAAAAAGTAAAAAATAAAACCAAAAATAAACTCAAAATGTCCAAAGTACTCCGTGCGGAACGAGGATGAAGCCGGGTCCCCGCCCTGCCCGGAGCCGGCACGCCCTGGCGGTCGGCGCACCTCACCCAGGAGCAGCTGCCCTCCTGCCAAGGACCCCGCCCTGCCGCACCCAGTGGCTCTGTGCCGGCCGGGCTCTGGGACAGCACAGGGACCGCCCTTGCCCACCAGGAGCTGCAGGACACTGGAGATGGCTGGGGCACCCAGCACTCAGGCTGGCGCGCACAGCCTCCGTCACCACCCGCTGGGAGGCCCTGGACCAGCTGCGTATGGACGGGGCCTCTGCTTGACCCCAGGATGCCGGAAACCGGCCCTCTTAACCCCCTGGTTTTAGCGGGATCCCTTTCCTGAGGTCCTCGGCTTCGAGGGGGCAGCTCACGGAGTGGGGTGACATCACACCGCCTCCCGCAGGCAGAGAGCTCGCTGCCGGCCCTGCACCTCTCACCTCAGGGCCAGGCATGGCTACCTGGGACTGGCTGGCCCCACAGTGGAGCAGAACCGAACCTGGGCTCAGGGCTCGGACGCCAGGCAGGAGGGCAGCGGGCCGTGCACGGCAGCGGGGCCGCAGAACCGCACAGCCGGAGCCGGAGCCAGCAGCCCAGCTCACCTTCTCCTTGGAGACCTTCTGGTGCGCGAGCAGCTTGTAAATGTTCCAATTGTTCTCGAAGCTCCTGCAGAGGAAGCAACCCGTGCAGCTCCGCCCCGCAGCCCCAGCACGTGCCCACGCACCTGGCACAGCGCGGGCCGCAGCCCGTCAGGAAAGCCGCACGGACGGGGCTCAGGGCCGCTCGGCACGGGGCCAGAAGCGCAGCCGGGAGAAGCTGGACACAACAGCGTCCGGGCCCCACAGCCCGGCTGGCACCCTGGACAGCACGTGCGGAGCTGGGCACTCAGCCCGTGGCAGGCTGGCAGCTTGGCAGCAGGCAGGCAGCCCAGCCAGGGGAAACCAACCTTCTGTCTGTCGTGGCCAGGATGCCCCCAAGGCCTGCAGTCTGGCACCGCAGGCCTCCTGGCCACACCCCAGGCTGCCTCGGACCTCCGTGCACTGACCCGGCTCAGCCTGCTTCCAGCCTGTGGCACCGCGCCCCTTGCCCTTCGGTTCTCCCTGGCCACCCACAGACCACGTCCACTCCACCCCACACCTGCCAGCTTTCCCGCCTCAGCTGCTCCTGAGGTGCCCCTGCGGCATGTACCGGGGGACCTCGACCGAGTGCCACAGAGCCGCCGCCTCCACACACACACCAGCATGCCAGGCCCTGCCCGCCGGGGCACGGGACACACAGCTCCCTCACCTGCCTCGCAGCTGGATGGCCTCATCAAACCTCTTGTCATCCATGGCCTTCTGCACATCCTTTGTCTTGAAGAAGAGAAGGGAAAAACACAGGTTCTCAGGAGATGGGGGGCTTCCTGGATCCTGGGCTCACCCAGCCCAGAACACCCGTCTGCCCCCAGCAGCCACAACCCAGGGCCCCATAGCGCAGATCCCTAGAGACCAACCAGACCCAGGGCACCTGAAGCAGCAGGCGGAAGCCAGGTAGGCCTTCCACGAAGGACGCCAGCTTCCCCCCTGCCTACGCCCTGCCCTGCACGCAGCTGCAGGACCGCCAAACCTGCTGAGCCAGGACCGGCGTCTCCCCACGCAGCCCTGCAGCCCTCACCGCCAGCCTCCCCTTCCAGGGTCCCTGCTCGGTCCCCCTGCCCAGGCCTCGCCACTGCTCCACTGTCCCCGACCCCTCCCTGTCCACCCCATCCTAACCTGAATGCCCTGCCCTGCAACCTCCGAGGTCAGCCCCAGCCACTGCTCCAGGAAGCCCAGCGATCTCGCTCCCCTATCCCCCAGAGCCCTCGGGAGCACCCCATCTGGGCTTGCATCAACTCTCACAGGCACACAAGGCCTGCCCTCGGGCCAGGGTGTGCCGGGAGACCCCGCCCCTGCGGCCCCATCCCATGCCCGAGGACACCAGAAGGAGGTGACCAGGATGATTGGCAGCGCACGGCACGGCGCCTCGAAGGGCGGGGTGGGGCGGGGCGGTACTCACCACCTGCACACACTCCATGAGGGGCAGCCGCACGGACTGGTTCCCCGAGAGGCTGACCACGCAGGCAGGCGTGTCGGGCGTGGCCTCCAGCAGCGCCATCACTGCCTCCATGCCCATCTTGCTGCTCTGCGGGACGGCGACACACTCAGTCCCCACCCGGAGCCTCGTGCCCTAAGGCCAAGGCTGCACTCACACCCGTCGGGCCCCCTTCCCTGGGTCACCTCCAGCCCCACAGCAGGGCCCGGGCCCCGCACCACCTGACAGGCCGTGGGCCCTGAGCGATGTGTGGTGGAGAGGGCTGGCGAGGAGGCAGACGGGGCGGGCCCAAGAACCCAGGCCCGGTTTCTCCCGGGGGGCAGGGGCCTCCATCATGTCCCCGAGGGCACAGCCGAGGGGTGCTCACCCCACGTGCCCCCCGCAGACAGCGCAGTCACACGTACACCCACACTCGCACCGCATCCACTCCTGCACCCAGCCCAGGTGACGCCCACCTACCAGGATGCGGTCGAAGGCCGAGGGTGTCCCGCCGCGCTGCACGTGGCCCAGCACCGTCACTCGCGTATCGAAGCCCAGCCTCTGGACCACCAGCTGTGCATGGGAGTCGGGCTGTGGGCACCTGGGCCTCCCGCCCCCCACCCTGCGGTCAGTCACTGCCCGCCTCGGGCTCCCGGGACTGCGGATGTCCATGCCTGGGCCAGGGGTCCGGGTGAGCATGTGTGCACGCAGGGCGGTTCTGTGGGGGGTTCAGGGGCCGAGCAGGACATGGTCTGAGCCCTCTGTGCAGCTCCCGCCCCCGTTTCTGGGGACCCAGGGACAGAGGAAGGGGCGGGTGGGCGGCCACAGCGAGGAGCACGAGGCCCCCAGCGGGGCTGTGCTGCAGGGAGGGACCCGGGGCCGGGGCTGGGGCGACGGCAGCAGGGGTTAGGGGCCCAGTCCCTCCGCCTGCAGTGCCGGCCTCTGCGCCAGCTGTCACCCAGGACAAGGCAACATCCTGTCCCGAGGGCGAGGGCTGGAGACGCCCTCCCCACGCCCGGCCCCCAGGCGGCCGCACTCACGTCCTTCACGTAGCTGGACGAGATGGGCTTCCCGTGGCGGTCGATGGCGCCCTCGGCAATGATGATGATGTTCAGGCGCGAGCCCCGGCTGCGGGTCTGTCACAAACACCAGGCTCAGCGCCAGCCCCGGGCCACTTCGCACGGCCACCAGGTGCAGGAGCCTCCCAGACCCGGGACACTGCCCGGAACCCACAGGTGCGAGGGCAAGGCCCCCCAACTCCGCGGGACCTGACCAGGGTCCGAGATGGAGCCGCAGCCGGGCCCACCAGGGCCACTGCCCTCCGGAACAGGGAGCAGGGATGGGAAGTGGGGCTCGGGAGCGGGCGGCGGAGGCCAGGTGGGTCGAGGACCTCTGTGCGGGCGGAGACAGGCAGGGGTGCACCAGGGCCAGGACTCCTGAGCTCACGGGCAACAGCAGGCGCGGACAGCCCGATTCCCCCACGGGGCAGGAAAGAACCAGGCCACCTCCTGGAAGGCCCAGCCCTGGGCTCCGGACTGAGCTGGCCCCTCCAGCACCACCTGGTTGAAGGGCTGGACGGCTCCCCCGGGTAACACCCGGCCACATCCCGGCTCCGCCTCGCCTGTCCTGGCTCTCTGGGGGCAGCTCCAGGAGCCAGGCCATGACCTGTGGCTGACCCTTGCCCCAGCAGCTCTGCCGAGCCACAGGCAGGAGACGGAGTGAAGCCGCCACCTTCACGTGGGGACAGGCTGCCCTCTGCCCCCAAGTTGGTCATGAGGGGCCCACCCGTCCCTCAACACCAGGACCAGGGCCAGAACCACGGGGCAGCTGGGCCACCCTGCACCATGGGCCTGAGGTGAGCGTGGACCCACAGCCTTCCAGGTGGGTGCTCAGGGCCCAACCCGTCCCAGAGCCCCTGCAGCACCCCTGGGGCCACCTCCCCAGCTCCTAGGAGGCCCCCCTCCCAGCCGCCACTCCGCTTCAGGACCCCGTCCACGCTGGCCACAGCACCCCAGCTCAGATCCAGTGCCAGGCCCCGCTGCCCTCACGGTGCACAGACCTGGGGCACAGGGCCAGCCCCACTGTCCAGGCCCTGAGGGTCCCTGCCGTGTCTCTCACCCTCACAAGAGGTCATTCTCGAGACCCAGACCCCAGAAAGCCAGGTCAGTGTCCCCAGCACTGATCCAAGTAGCTGAGAGCCTGGCCACCGCCCTTGCCTTAAGTGAGACTGGGGTCAGCACTGCACCCTCCCCGAGGGCCGAGGGCCAAGACAGACGGCCAGAGCCCGGGGGACTCTGGGGGCCCCGCTGGCCACTCACCTCGCCCAGCCTCTCGCACATGAGGTTCTCCCAGCCGTCCTCGGGCGGTGCCTCGGGGATGAACAGCCAGTCGGCGCCCGAGGCCAGCGCGGACACCAGCGCCAGGTACCTGCGGGGCGGCAGGGACGCTCTGGACCCTGTGCCCTAGGGTGCACTTCCCGCCTCCTCTGCGCAGCAGCCCGCGTTCTCACACCACTCTGGCTGAGTGAGCACCTGCTGCGCGTGCCAGCACCTCGGGGGCACCGTGCTCCCCACCGCGCCCCCTCGCCCACGGACCCCTCCTCACCCGCAGTGCCGCCCCATCACCTCCAGCACGAACGTCCTCTGGTGGCTGTGGAGAGGGCACAGGTGGAGGCGTCCGTCAGAGCCGCCCCCCACCCCACCACATGAGCCAGCCTGCCCACTGCAGGAGCCGGGGTCTGCTCACGCCTGGGCACGGGGCAGGGGCCGGCAGCTCCCAGCAGACTCCCAGCAGCCTCTGCGATGCGCTGCGGTCGTGGGTGACCTGAGGGCCCCCCACCTGGTCCCCCCACCCTGGAGGGCCAGACCCAACAGCACCTTCTGGGTGTCCCCGGCCGGCTGGCAGAGTGTGGCCGCACACAGAGCCCCCCTGCTGGCCCTGGGCCGCTCCCCCAGCCAAAAGACAGAGCTGCACCAACTGCACCGGGCCACCAGGGTCCCCAGCCCTGCACAGCGGCGGTGCCCACCCCGTGGAGGCCCCCGCCCACCTCTGGGCCGTGGTGGTGATGGCGTCGATGACCTCCATGATGCGGTGCAGGGCTGAGTCCGTGCCGATGGTCATGTCGGTGCCACAGAAGTCGTTATCGATGGAGCCCACCAGCCCCGCGATGTTCAGGTGCGAGTAGGTCTGGGCCGTGCTCTCCGAGATCTTGCCTGGGCAGGGTCCCGGGAGGTCGGCTGAGGTCCCACAGCCCGGCCGATGGCCACACGGGGCGACACCTTGGACCCTGCCCCAGCCGTGCTGCCCGGGACCTCCGCCCCGCAGGAGCCCTCAGCCCGGCACGGGACAAACAAGGCCACAGGGGCCACTCTGGGCAGTGACGTGGGACTCTGTGTCTAATGCAATTAGAAATCTAACTGTGTTTCCACACACTGTGACAGTCTAACCCACACCCAGAACCTCCAGGGAACGTGTGTCCCCAGCCCAGCTGTGTTATACCACAGCACTCTTCACAGCGGCACGGGCTCAAAACCAGCCCAGCCAGGCATCTGGAGCCCCCCGGGGTCGCCCTGAGCTCAGGTCGCTCCCGCTCGGCTGGGAGACAGGACTGGGCGCACCTGGCCGCCTCCCTGGCCCGCCGGCTGAGACCCACCTTCCCTCACCAGCTCCTCCAGCAGGCCACCCCACTCGCTGCGGAAGATGTTGGCGCCCGTGAGGCTGCCGTCCCCGCCGATGACACACAAGTTGGTGATGCCACGCTGCACCAGGTTGCAGGCAGCCGCCCGGCGCCCCTCCCGGGTGGTGAAGGCCTTACAGCGGGCGCTGCCGATGACCGTGCCGCCCTGCGCGGGAGAGACCAGGCCTCTGTTGGGGGCACCAGAGAGACCAGGGCTGGCACTGAGGCGCCAGTGAACGCGGCAGGCACAGAGGAAGACGCCAGAGCGGCTCCAGACACCAGGCAGGGGCAAGAGCGGGAGCCCCTCCCCGTGCTGTCAGCCTGGCCCGTGCTCACCGAGGGCCTAGGACAGCCGTGCCCACGCACACTGCAGCCAGCTAGGCTGTGGGGAGCCACCTGCCAGGCCGGGCCTGACCCGCCCAGCCTCCACCCACGGCCCTCTGGCCCAGGCCACCATCTTGGGCCCAGACCCCAAAACCTGCAGAGACCCAGTCACCCCACACACCCAACAACGCAGGCAGCCGGATGACACAGCCATCCGGAGCTGACCCCTGCACGTGTGTGTCTGCGTGTATGTGCCCTGTCTCTCTGCATGTCCACCTCTACGTGTCTCTGCATCTGTCACTACGTGTGCGCGTGCAGGTCTGTGAGCTTCTGCCGTGTGTCTGTCTCTGCACGTGCATCAGTCCACGCATTTCAGTGTCTGTGCGTCTGTGTGTGGTACACCTGTGCACGTGCACCTCTGTGTGTCTGTGTGCACGTCTGTGTCTGAGCATCTGTGCGTGTGCGTGTGCGTGTGTCCTGTCTGTGCTGTCTGTCTGTGCCACCCTCTAGCACTCGCACACGGGCAGGCGAGGCGGCCTCGAGCCTCACCAGCTGGATGATGTTGGAGACGCTGAGCCATGTGGCCGGCTTGATGTTCTCACCTCCCTCCACGAGGCCCTCGTAGCCCTGCAACCAGAGGCACAGGCGTGACACAGTAGCCCAGAGCGGCTGGCACAGTCTCCCAGGGGACGGAGCTTGGGATCACAGCCAAAACCCAGCGAGCAGGAAGTGGTCAGGGCACCACCCCGCCTGGCGGTCCAGGGCTCCCAGCAGAGTAATTCACACGGCGGGTGAATGCAGCGCAGGGGACAGCCCCACCCTTGCATGCCTGAGTGTCCCGAGCTCGTGTGACTGCCACTGGATGGGACACACAGGACCAGCACCCGGGAGCCCAGGAACCTTCCTCCGACCTCCTGATGGCTGATTAGACCTGCTCACGTGAACTCGGCGACGGTGGGGAAAGACTCCGGGGTCCTCGTGTGTTGTGACCACCGCACACCACCCCCAACCCCGCTGTGCGCACACCTCCCCGCCACCCACAGACACACAGGGGCACGAAGGAGGCCACGAGAACACACGTGTCCCCGCAGAGACACCCTACATTCTGGGTGAGGGAGCCCACACCAGAGTCCTTGGAGCCCATGCCCCCAGCACCCCAGGCGTGTGCAGCCAGCCCCCGTGTCCAGGGAGGCAGCGGGCGCGCGGCATGGGCAGCACCAGTCTCTCCAGTCTGGCAGCTGCGCTTGGCCCCCAGACGGGACACTGCCTGAACGCCCCAGATAACAGCTGCCGCCGGCCACCTGACCAGCGCAGGGCCAGCTCCCCACACACCAGCACCTGCCTGGAGGAGGGGTGTCACCGCCAGGCCTGACAAGGACACGTGAGCCGCAGAGGGGGCCGGATGGGAAGGCTGCGTCTGCGTGCACACCCAGCCTCCAGGACCCCGCGGCTCCCGGCCCCGGTCACGCAGACACGCCACCCTCCTGGTGGCCGCCCCCGCCCAGCTGGGGGACCGCAGAGTGCCTGACCTGGCCAGCCCGGCCCCAGCCATGTGCACCACCACGCGAGGGGCCCCAGCGCACAGCGGGCCCACAAAGCCAGGGGCCCGGCAGGCCGGTTGGAACGCCCGTCCTACCCCAGGTCCCCCAGTCCGTCTCTGTCCCTTCGTCCCGCACCTTCTTACCCCTGCCCAGCCTGGCCCAGGCGGCCTCTGAGGTGGTCACACACCCAGGCTCTGCAGCTCCCACAGCTCTTCCTGGGGGAGCCCCAGACCCGCAGGCCCCATGCCGCTCTTAGGGAACACAAGCAGCCCCCAGCATCTAAGCCAGTGTGGTAAGGGCGCTCACCCACAAGGCCACAAGCTCTCTGGCCCTTCTGTGACCACGGAAAGGAATCAGCAGGCCTGGATTTTTGTTTCCTTTTGTTTTCTTGACACAGAACCTCTATTCAGTCTGGGCTGGCCTCGAACCCACTATGTAGCCCAGGCTAGTCTCAAACTCATGGCAATGACCCTGCCTCAGCCTCCCGAGTGCTGGGATCACAGGTGTGCACCACCACTCCTGGTACATCAGGCCCACTTGACAGAAGAAACTGAGGGTCCAGGCGGAACGTGCCCCAGACAAACAGCGGTCTGCGGGGTGCCCAGGAGGGACAAGGGGCGAGCCCCACCCAAGTGCTCCTGTCTTTATTCACTGATCGTCCCTTCAGGCCTCCCGAGAGAGCCGCGGGCTGGGCGCGGCCCTGTCATAACCGGGGACCAGGGGAAAGGACAAGGCCACACGGCGGGGCAGGGAGCGCAGGGCCAGGGCACTGCACTACGCACAAAGAGCGAGAACAACACAGCCGGAGGGGGCCGCAGGAACCCACGGGCCAGGCCGGACCCTGGGCCTTCGAGAGCGCGCCAGCCCACAGCACGCAGGGCCAGCCGCCACTCCACGGCGGGGTCACCCACTTCCCCGCGATCAGGACAAGCCAGGACGGAGCCGCTGGACCCTGAAGTGGGTCCTTGGGCCCAACTCACAGAGGCCCCATGGGGTGACCCAGGACAGCACTGGGCTGGGGGGCCCAGGGCACCTGCCCGCCCCACCCAGGTCCCCCGGTGGGTGCTGCCCAGCAATGCCATGGAGCAGGGCCCGCTCCCTCTGCCCCCCGTCCCGCCTGGCCCTCTTTCTGGGCCCCTGATCACACCCACTCTGCTGCCCCAGGCCGGCCACCAGGAGGCATCCAGGGGACCGCAGCCTGCACCGCAGAGAAGCCACACTCCCTACAAGGACACGTAGGTCACCCTGACACACCCCGCCCTGCAGTAGCCTTACCTCATAGATGAGAAACACCTTGGCGCCCACATATATGCCCATGCGGGTCACAGCTCTGACGGCAGCGTTCATACCTGGGCAGAGTGGGGAAGATCATCAGGCCAGCCTCGGGGCGCTGGACATGCCAACCACTGCCCACAGCCCACGGGGCTCCATGCCCCGGAATGTGGAAATGCAGGGGGCGGCCTCATCCTCTGCAGGACTCCCAGGCCAGGATGTGGGGCACAGAGGCACTCACAGTCCCGTGGGGACGAAGGCTCTGGGGTTCGCGCTTGCCTGTGCTGAGACGCAGACACAGGAGTGGTCAGCACAGCCGTCAGGGGAGCAGCCCCGCCCTGCCCTCCGCCGTGAGCGAAGCAGTGGGCAGTCCCCTCCTCCCTCGTCCCAGGCCCCGGACACCCAGGGCCACAGTCCAGGTTTCCGCTGCTCTACAGAGAGGATGGCCAGCAGCAAACGCTCACGCAGACCTGCCCCAAACCTCCCTCCCAGAGCCCAGGGCACGAGGGGCAGCCGGCAGCCCCCATCCAAGGGAGGCCGTGGCGGGTGCCATCCCCGGTCCGTCACAGCGGAGCCCAGCCGCTCAGGCCCACGGCCTCCTCCTGCCTTCCCCACCTAGCGCCGCACATGTCACCCACGCATTCTGGAAGAGGCAGGGCCCAAGTTCTCCCTGCTACAAGAGCTCCAGGTCCCGCTGAGAGTGTGTGGTCCCCACGGGGTCCCTCAGTGCCTGCCCTCCGCCTAGACACAGTCCACGGGTCTCAGCCTGGACTGGGGACACAGGGCCAGGCTGGGCTCCAGCACGAAGCATAGGACACGCAGGGGGCCACAGAGGGGAAGGCCGGGGCCCCGTCCAGCCTGAGGGTCTCTCTGGCATCCCCGGGCTCCACATGGCGTCCACACACTGCTGGGCCACACTCACCATCAGCTTGGGGGGCCTGCAGGATGCCAGGGACAGCAGAAGACCTGGGCAATTGGCTTTGGGAAACTGAAAAGCAGCCCTGCTGGGACACCCGAGATGACGCTGCAGCCCAAACCCAGCTGCGCACCCAGCACTCAGCGAGCAAAGGGGCCACGGGACGTGGAAACTGCATTTCGGGTGGGGACAACACTGCTGCCACAAAGACGGCCACCTGAGGGGCAGGTGCCCTGGCACTTCCGGGAAGCTGGCTCTCCGGGGCCCTTCCAGCTGCCCTTTCATCCACTTTTCTTCCTCAAAATACACCCTGGGCAGGACCCAGCCCAATCAGAAGGGCAGAAGGACAGGGACTGGCACTGTCCATCAGCTGACAGGCTTCCCCGCCCTCCCAGGGCCAAGGGACACCGAAGTCTGAGGTCTTCGCCGTGATCGCCCCGGGGAGAGGATGGGGTGCACGACAGCAATGGTCACAAGACGTCACCAGGCTTCCCAGGGCCAGCGTTCAGTCACAGTCAACAGGCAGCGCCAGGGAACCCCGACACGGCGACGTGGGAGCGGGACGGGAGGCGGCATGGCGCACAGTGCTCGAGGCGCAAAGGGAACAAGAGGCCGTGTGACCAGCAGGGAAGGCAGCGCCCACCATTCCAGGACAGGGAGGGGCTCTAAGCGATGGCCAGAGAAGTAGCAGTGCCCACGCCGGGGACGAGAGCCAGAGTCGGAGGGTGGAGCCGGGCTGGCGGGCCAGGCTGCTTTTAAGTCTTCCAGAGACTTCGGCACAAACCACTGTGATTACAGACACCGGCAACGGCGACCAGCTTCCCGCCGGCTGACCCCCGGCGGACAATGGGAAGCGAGGCTCAGGCTGCCGGCGCAGGACTTCCTGGCCGGCTCTAAGGGCCTGCGCGAGGGGCGCTCATCCGTCCCTCCTCTCTTCACAACAGGGGACGCGGAGGCCAGAAGAGGGATTGGGCCACAGAGCTGATCAGTGCTGGCTGGTCCTGGAGTCCAGATCTGGTGGCCAGACAGTGAGGCTGAGGGACACCACATGGACGGGGCTCTGGGGGAAAGAGTGCCCCCGGGTCCCCACCCCCAGCCACCGTCAGCTCAGACACAGAGGGCACAGAGAGGGCACGTGCAGCCTGGGCTGCCCTCCAGGGCCGCGTCACGGGAGAGCACATCCACACAGCAAACCCTGCGCTGGCCAACTCCAGAGGCCAGCTGCCACCCTGACCGAGTGGCCCAGGCCTGCACCGGTGCCCCACATCAGCCCGTGTGCAAGAGGGGAGGTCTGAGTCTCCTTCCCCTCATGGTGCGGCCCCAGCACGGATCAGGTCCACAGCGGCACAGGAAGGAGGGCACCGGCCGCAGACGGGTGCTCGGCCAGCAGGTGCTCTAACAGGCACCCTCCCTGGGGGTCAACGGGGAGAGGACCGAGCCAGGGACCCCTCAGGCAGACTTGCCCTACCCTGGGCACCCTCGCCTGGGGCAGGAAGGGCCTCCCAACCCTGCCCTCCACCAGCCTCCAACCTGCTTATCTGTCACCCTGGGTGGCCCTGCCCACCGGGGGCCCCTTGGTGGGAGGGGGCAGAGACACGTCCTGTGTGGCCTGAAGCCCGCCCTGCAGGCTTCCCACCCCTAGATGCTGCTGCCTCCCGCTGCTTCCCAAGTCCCCCCAAGCCCTGGCCCCAGCCCAGCCCTGGCCCCGGCCCACCCGGCCAGCTGCACTCTCCAAAGCGGCCACTGACCAGCAGCAAACGCTCTGTGCCGTGGATGTGCAGAGGACAAGCAGACCACAGCCCAGGCCAGGTCGGCAACCCAGACCTGACGTCGCGCCTGCAGGCTGCTGATCCCTCCGATCCAGTCCGACCCAAGCTGGGGCCCAGCAGGACCTGGCTGGGGGGAGGGGCTGCATTTCTCAGCTACTGCTCACCCCCAGGGAGACACACCCAGCCCAGCAACAAAGCCTGAGGGTGCGCCTGGCGCTGGCCACCACCTGCGCGGGTGGCGCGCTCCACAGGTGGCACCCAGCCATCCCAGCCCCGAGGCCTGGAGACCAGTGGAGTGGAACCAGGCCACAAGAGAGAGGCTGAGGGGAGGGGAGACCCCCAGGCTGACACCCACCCAACCTGCCAGACTAGCGGAGGCTGCAAACGAGAGCAAGTGCCCGCCACCAGGGGCCCGAACTGCACTTGGCTAAGGAAACCCCAGCCCGGGACAGCTGGGCTCCCCGCGGCCTCTTCCACACTCAAGCTCCAATTAAAGGGCGCAGGGAGGAGTCCAGAGGAGGAGCAGGCCGGGGCGTGCGTCCCCATCCCAGCGGAGACCAGGGAAGCCATGGGGGTGCCGGGGGGCAACGGGGGTCTGAGGGAGCAACGGAGGGCTGGGGGACTCGAGGTCCAGTTCTCCAGGTTCCCCGCAGGGCCTCTGCCAGCGCTCTGAGACCCGGCTCGGTCGCACGTGTCGCCGAGCGCAGGGCGGGCACAGTCACACCCCCGGGACGGGAAGGTGGAGCGCAGAGCGTGGCCCGCGGCACGTACGCGGCGGCCAGGATCCGGGCCGGGTGGTTCTGGGGACCCTGAGTCGCACCCCCTCCCCGGACCCCGCCGGCCCCACCTTGCGCATCGCCGCCGCTGGTCAGCACCCCGATGGCCTTGCCGGCCCCAGACGCGCGCAGCTTCTCCAGATCCACAGCGGCCATGGTGGCGGCGACACCGGGGCGCTGCTCCCGCCGCTGCGCTCGGCTCTGCGCACCCGCGATCGCCGTCGCCGTCCCCGCCCCGCGCCCTGCGCGCCCCGCCCCGCGCCCGCCCCGCCTCGCACCACATCCGGCGGCGACCGGGGTGACTGAGCTGACGGCCGCAAGGGACCCCAGCCCGAGGGGTTCCGCTGCCCTCCTGAGTCTCCGGCCTGCGTGCGGCCACGTCCAGACCCGTTCCCGTCACGACGCGCACGCGAGTGGAGCGCGTTTTGCAAGCGGGCGTGTAGATGCAGCCCCGGGACCCCGGCACTCTGGGAAGAGGAGGCAGGACAGTCGCAAAAGTTTAAGCCCAGCCTAAGCAGACCCTGTCTCAAAATAAAAAGAAAGGGCTGGAGACGCAGCTCAGTGCCAAGGCCCTGGGTTTTATCCCCAGTGCCAGCCAAGGAAAAGGGAGGATATTTATGGGATAACCCGTTTAACTCCCCACGTTAGGGGTTCGCGGGACCCTGGGAACGTCTGCGCTCCGGCGGCGGTGGCCATCGGGCGAGCGGCGCGCCCTCTGCTGGGTGGTCGCAGTCAGCCCCGAGGTGGGAGCAGCAGCCGGGACGGTGGGGGCGGTGCCCGCCGAAGCCCCGCCTTCTAGAAGGCTTGGCCCCTGCGAGCGCGCCGGCGCGGGGGCGGGGCCTTGTGAGTGACGCTAGTGCGGGGCGGGGCCTCAGCCACCCGGAGCCGGGGGTTAGGAGCCCACGCTGTCTCAGGGCTGCTGGCTCCTCTGAGTCCTGTATTTATTTTAATAAAAATAACGCCGCTGAAGTTTAGCACTCCTTGAGCTGTGGGGCGAGGGGCAGAGGGAGGTGCCCACGCGGCCTGGGAGTGCCGAGGACGCTGCATCTGCTGCCCGGAGCTGGCGCGTGTGGCCCGGGAGCGCAGCCCACCGGTGCGCACAGGGTGGCCCTCACTGTCCTGCTCCTCTCCATCGCCGCCGCGCGCCCGCCCGCCCGTCCGCACAGACTGGAAGACGCAGGGCGACGCCAGCGGGAGAGGGGTCGGGCGGGCGGACCGCAGGGCAGGCCGAACAGAGGCCCTGCGCATGGCCGACCGGGGAAGGCCTGGGGAGCAGGTTCCGGGTAAAGGGCGGCCGCTCCCGGACTAACGTCAGAGGCAGCTGGTTCCCTCCGGCCAGTCCCCAAGGGGAGGCAGGGTCTTGAGCACACACTTTCACACCCAGGCTCCAGACAGCGACACTGCAGCCCAGAGGTCGGTGAGGGAGAAACACAGCGCTGTCTGTCCGTCCCCACAGGGAATATTAGGCTGCCTTCAAAAGCAAGGACATCCACACCAAGCCACCATGGACGGCCCTTGAAGACACTGAGCTAAGAGACCTAAACCAGGACCAAAAGGACGAACACTGCAGGATCCCACGCCAGAGGCCCCTACTGCGCCACCTGCTGACGGAAGCGCTGCAGGGCTGGGGACGGAGATGCGAAGCCAGTGTGAACTGAAGGGGTTTGCGCTTGGGAAGAGGAAGGGTGGAAGGGTGGGCGCTGTGGGTGGACGGCTGCAGAGGCTGTGCCGCACTGTGATGCCTTCAGTGCCCATGGACTGCGCCCTTCAAAATGGTTAAAATGCGAGAGCTGGGCGTGGTGCCACACACCTGTAATCCCAGTGTTTACAGGCAGCTGAGTTAATGAGAAATATTACAGGCAGGCAGGCAAGGCTGGGCCCTCGAAGGAGGCAGTGCGAAAGACCAGATACCTTGCAGCCTTGAAGGAGTCAGACACCTCCACTGCAAGACAAAAGACAAAAACTAACACAGCCACGCCCTAAAGCTAAACGTCAAGGATTGATATTCTAAATAGGTATTATCTTGATATTTTGATCACTTTGAGGAAGCCACTAACCCAACCCCATACAGGCAAAGGCCTGGTTCCCCCTTCCTACAAGACTCACTTCCTTATTGGATCCCAATTTAATCAATCTTACCTGAGCAATTATACTCGTAATCTTATTGGTTGACCCTAGCTCTGTCCCACCTCATGCCCACCTTGTGAGTTCCCATTTTTCCCCACCTTGGACCCACCTCACCTAGTGGTTTTGCTCTATAAAAGTCCCTAGAGAAGGGAGGGTCCTCGACAACCCACTTGGAACCCTGTCTTTCTCTCAGACAGAAGCTTTCTCTCAGTAAATACGTTCTGCTCTTAACCTCTGTAATTCCTAAAATTCATCCTTCGATTTTGGAGAACATAAACTCGTACCAGACATCTAGTAGGTTGGGAGTTTCTTTCCCCTACATCACCAGCACTTGGGAGGCTGAGGCAGGAGGACTGCAGATCAAAGTGAGTTTAAAAACAGCCTGGACTACATAATGAGCTCAAGGTCAGCCTGAAATATATAGTGAGGCTCTAGTTTAAAAACAAAAAAAAAATTTACAACAGTAATTTTTTTGAAAGTTGGCCAGACAGAAACACCCACAAGGTGGGGTCCTGGGCTCTTGGACCCTGTATTGGTTGGATCCTGTGCCCCCACAAGGCCTCATGTACTTTGGACGTGGCTGAGTCTGGCGTTTGTGATTGGTTTGTTGTCTAGCGCTGGGATTGGTGATGTGAGTGCTGCACCCGCCCAGGGGTGGAGCCGACATACAGTGTAAAGGTGGGCTGAAGGCAGGTCTGCCCCTCTTTCCCTCCCTCTCGAGGTTCACCTTGCTGTTTGGTGCCCACCATAAGTGGCTGCCCCGCCACGCCAGCCAGGTGAGTATGGACCAAAACCCCCGAGAACTGTAAGAAATAAACCTTTCCTTCCCTAATTTTGGACGTCAGGTATTCTGTCTCAGCAATGAGTGAAAAGTGAGTAAGGCAGACCCCACCCTGCGGAGGGGGCGCAGCAGCGCCGTGGGTGTTGTCCTGGGCACAGGCACAGCTCGCCAAGCTCAGCCCACACTCGGGTCCGAGCCGGGCTCTGCCTGCTGAGGGCGGAGTGCGGAGCCCGCCAGTGTGTTTCAGAAATGCTGCCTCAAGATGCGGGCGCCTCCCTGCCTGTCCGGGTCCTGTCCCAGGTCGGAGCCCCTGGCACACCCTGGCAGAAGGCGGCCTTGTGGCCAGGAGCATGTTGTCCTGTGTCTCCTTCTTCTAGGCCCACTAAGGGTGACCAGGCTCTCGGGAGGTCACAGCAGCCTTCAGGCTGACGCCCTTGTGCCCAGGGCCCAGAGGAGCGAAGCATGAAAAAGGGAAGGCATTAGGTCGTCGTGGTCACAGTGCCAGGCCAGGCACAGGTGAGACCCAGGGCCACTCTCTGACCTGGGCCTCGGATCAGGAGGTGGAGGGGCAGTGGGGCACGGGGAAGCAGCCCTGGGCCTGTGTGTGCACCAAGTGGTCACCTGGTCAGACCACCCTGTGTAGCCCAGGCGCGGGGCTGACCACAGGCGGTCACCCCTCAGAAATCCTGTTCTCCAGTTCACTTAAAAGCTGATAAGAACGCACATGACTGCACAAGCCTGTAATCCCAGCTCTGGGGAGCTGAGGCAGGAGGATCTCAAGTTGGAGGCCCTGCCAGGCAATTTGGGGGGGGGGCGGGATTTGTCTCAAAAGTAAACAAACAAAAAGCGCTGGGGGTGAAGCTCCATGGTAAAGCAGCTACCTAAGGGGTGCCAGGTCCTGGGCCCAACCCCAGAACCACATAAACAGAAAAGAGAGAAGCTTAAATACTGCATGGCTTCTCTGATGCAAGAAACTGAAAACATTAAAAAAGAACAAAATAAAGGATAGAGAATAGGAAGTAGAAAGGCAGATCTTTTGCAAAAGGGGCAGAGACCAAGAGATGGAGGGAAAAGGAGACGGGAGGGGAAGGGGAGGAAAAAAGAATTAAAATGTGCCAGTGTAACATCCAGGAGTGAACTCAAGCCCCGTCACACTGCGGCCCTGCTCTGCCGGAACACGCAAACGCAGTGCTGGGAAAAGAACTAAAGAAACAGAGTTTAAAATAAAAGACAGAGGACTTCTGGGAAGATGGCAGAGCAGTAGTGATTTGGGAAAACTGATCCCGGACCTCCAAATGATGTGGAGGAATGAAACTCCCAGCCTACTATACGTACGGCGCGAGTTCGTGTTCTCTAAAATCAAAGAATGAATTTTAGGAACAACGGAGGGTAAGAGCAGAAGGTATTTATTGAGAGAAAGAAAGCTTCTGTCTGAGGGACAGAAGGGGACCCGAGTGGGTTGCCAGGGACTCTGTCATATTTAGGGACTTTTATAGAGTAAAACCATGATGGGGAAAAACTGGGAACTCGCAAGGCAGACGGGCATAAGGTGGGGCATAACCATGGTTAACCAATAAGATTAATTGCTCAGGTAGAATTGATTAAATTAAGGACAAATGGGGAGGCGAGTCACGTAGTAAGCGAGGGATGCTTAAGGATAATGACTCTTCCTATAAAAGGGTGGGATACTGATTCCTGACTTCCTCAGGGTGATATAGAACTATTTAGAATATCAATTCTTAACATAGGGGTGTATTTGTTTTGCCTTTTGTCTTGATATCTGGCCTGCAGGGAGAGGTGTGGGTCTCCTCCAAGGTCACCAAGACCTCTGGTTTTCTGTGC
>RJWM01015857.1:26227-46865 GCA_004363535.1 Dasyprocta punctata | reverse complement strand
GTGGGACTTGCCATCAGTGACTTAACCAAGAGAGGACATAAAGTAGTCTCTGTGGTTTAAGTCATAGAACACATCTCTGAGACTCCATTACAAATAAAAAACTCCTGAAATCCTTAGGTTACCTACTATATTCTCCCAGATACTAGTTGAGTTAGAAGACATAAAGATAGGTGAAAAGGAGACAAAGAAAGTTACAATCTTAAAAATGAAAACTGCAGCTTCAGGACACAAACTCTGTCTGATCATTTTTTCTTCTCCCAGAATACAATAAGCCTGGGTAATCTCCTTTCACTCATGCTCTGCCTGGATCACTCACACTCCACCAGCTAAATGTAGCTCCCCTCAGAGAAACCTTCCCTGAAACCCCAGTACAAATCTGCTTCTCCTCTCTCTATCCTCACAGCTTACTGTATGTTTCTTCCATGGCGCTAGGGGGATCAAAACGTGTCACCCAAAATGTGTTGCTTTGGCATATTGATTACTTTATACTAATGGAATTTGAGAAAACACAGAGGCAGGAAGGACTCTCTTGTCTTCCACTTTCTACCTAAAAGCAGGTCATCACACTGGTCGCAGTTAAGGTGCCCTCCCTGTTCCAGTAAGGGAAGAACCTTTGTATTGCCAGTGAGTGGGAACTGATGCCAACGCAGAGCTGACAAACCAACCCAGGAAAGTAATGCTTACCGTTCATTAGCTTCCTCCATGTATTCCTCAGTTACTTTCCCAAAGTTTTCCATATTGCTCCTTGAAGCTTAAATCCTTTTCCTTTCCTTTGCCTTCTCCACTACTTTTATCATTCTTTGTTAAAGATGTTATATTAGCTCTCAGGCCTCTATTCTTCTCTAGTCCTTCATTTTTTAATGAAGGCTCTCATGTGCAAGTAAAAAATATTAAATAAAATGTGTATGTTTTTCTCTTATTAATCTGTTTTATGTTACTTTAATTTTTGGCCTCTGTCCCAGAAACTAGGAGAGCAGAGGAAAAGTTTTTCTCCCTGACAGCACTTGCTAAAGCTTCTGATTACAAGGTATGACAAAAACTATGAATGCTACTTTTTTGTAAAATAATTTTATTACAGTAAAAAACACATGGCCATGAGACACTCTGGAACACTTTCCCCCACTTTAAACATTGTTATCACATTGTTTTTGCCACTTTCTGAAAGGTTTACCTTTCACAAGCCTTTCTGCTTTGGGGATGAGACAGGAGTTGCATGGCGCCACCTCCAGGAAATAAGGTGGACGAGGACACACCACCTTGACAGAAATTGCCGTAAATGTCTTGATCAATTCAGGCATCTAGGCAGCCATGATAGTTCAACTAAAGACCCTCATGAAAGAAGACTTCCACGACTGCTTTAGAAAGTGGTTGGGATGATGGACAAGTGTATTTGAAGTCAGGGGAGCATTCTGAGGAGGGTTAATGGCAGTGCATTTTTGACTACAATAAAGTTTTAATTTAAAAATTCACTGTATTTTTTTAAAATCACACTCTGTATAAGTTTGTTAGTGTGTACACTTGTCTGATGTTTCTCTTGCCCATGGAAATGACTGTCATCCCACAAGGGTGGGATTTGTATTTTAACTTATTCACTATTGCATCCTCCAGGGGTAAGTCTGGCCAGGTTGGAGTAGGTTTTATAGGGTCTGCAATTCTTCAACTTCAGTAATCTCTAAGAAAAGAGCATAAAATTACAGGTACTAAGGTGGCAAGGATTCCTTCCAAGGCCTTTCTTGGGGCCTTGGCAAGTGAGAGGCCTTGGAATTTAATCTTTCTCAGCTTCTCGGTAAACTCATTTCAGTGCTCAGAATATGAAAACTTGATGAATAAATGAATGGGACACTAATCCCCTTGCGATCAGCTCTTCCCACTGTCTCCCCTGTGATGAGACCCACAAAGGATGTCATTAACGTAATAGGCATCTGTATGGACACATGATTCCAACTGTGGATTCTAAGAGCCCCTTGTAGATACACTCATTAAGTACCCATACAATATTTCTCAACAGTTTTTCCCCCCATATTATACTTTTTATTGGAGCAAAATGCATTATATAAAATGTACCAATTTAACTGTTTTAAAGCATACATTTCAGTGTTATGTAGTATATTCATCATGCTGTACAACCATCACCACTACCCAGTTCCAGAACATTTTTTATCTGTTCAGAAAGAAACCCTGGACCCATTAGACAGTCATCCTCCATTCCAGTCCTTGGCAACAACAAGTCTGCTTTCTATCTCTATGGATTTGTCTATTCTGGAGATTTCATATAAATGGGAATTAACACTTTTTCAGAAGTATTTCATCTAAAGTCAAGAGTAAAGTCTTTTCCAAAGGTTTGACTATTTCATTAACTGGCAAGTACTTTTTGGAGCATACCAGTTTGAACTAGAGTTTTTAAACAAGGTCAAACTCAGGGTTACTGATTATCTTTGCTATTTTGCAGCTGCCTTTTTCAATATTTTTTAAGTCATTTTCTGTAAGAATGGCCAATGATCCACTGATGCAAGAATACCATCCCCAGCCGGGCGTAGTGGCACACACCTTTAATTTCAGCACTGGGGAGGCTGAGGTAGGCAGAGCATTGTGAGTTCGAGGCCGGCTTGGGCTACAACATGAGCCCAAGGCTGACCTGTGCTACATAGTGCGACCCTGTCTCAAAAAACTAGGGCTGGGAGTTTAGCTCAGTGGCTTAAGCACCTGTATGGCAGGCGCGAGGTTGTGAGTTCAATCCCTGGTGCCGCAAAAAAAAAAAAAAAAAAAAAAAAAAAATACCATCCCCAAATGTCCCACATGGACAGACTTTTGACTTACCTACGCCCGTAGTGTGGTCTCCAGTCCGATACATGTTCGGTTTTACTTTCACTCGGGTCCAACCTGGACCTTCTTTATCTTGGTAAAAGTTGCAGAGGTCTTCCTCAAAATTGCAGCTTGCTTTCATGGCATTGAATGGAAGCTCTGAGCAAATGAAAACCAAAGTTATGGTCAAACCTAAGGATCTCAAAGGGCTAACAGGGCTATGTCAACTGACTACACACATTGTTACACTTGTGCTAGGGGAGATGGAGGAAGTAAATCACAGCAAAGTGTTTTTATTTAGAACAGCAAACTGACAGGTTAGCAGCGAACCAGTGTTTCAACATGACAAGAAAATTGTTCTTTTCCTCTCTAAAGGGAAGAAGGATCTCTATAAAAATAAGTTAGTACCAGATTCCAAAAGAAATTTCCTTTCAGGGTGTAGAGACTATGTGCATTCATCCACATACTTCTTCATGATTCAAAATTCACTCATAGAAACTTTAAAAGAAAGTAAGGGAAAATAATAGAATTTTTAGGGGACTCAATGTCTCTCTAAGACATATATTTTGGAAATACTATTTTCCAGAAATAATGTTCCTTTTTTTTTTTTTTTTTGCGGCACCAGGGATTGAACTCATAACCTCGCACCTGCTAGGGCAGGCACTTAAGCCACTGAGCCAAACTCCCAGCCCTAGTTTTTTGAGGCAGGGTCGCACTATGTAGCTTAGGTCGGTCTTGCGCTTGCGTTGTAGCCCAAGCTGGCCTCGAACTATGTAGCTTAGGCCAGTCTTGCATTCGTGTTGTAGCCCAAGCTGGCCTCGAACTCACAACGCTCCTCCTATCTCAGCCTCCCTAGTGCTGGCATTGATGGCATGCGCCACCATGCCCGGTTGCTTAATGTTCCATTGTTAATCAATCTCTGTGTCAGAAGCATTAGTTTAGGGGTTGATTTGCTTGGAGAAAATCAGCACTCAGCATAAACCCTGAAGTTCAAAAGCCACGCCAGATCTATGATCTATTCTAGGGTTACTTTTACTTTGGCTTTGCTGAATGCTAGTCTGATTCACCTCCGCCTACATATGTCACCTCCTTCCAGATGATCTGGATGGAATGAAGCATAAGAGATTTCTGCACTTTTGAGAATAACTTTAGTGCTACTGACTAATGACCTGTAAGCCTTCCTGTTTCGATTGCCCTCTGAATCCAGAGTGGCCATGACAGTGGCAGTTTGGGACATAGCCAGTGCAGCGGAGTGTGATCCTGGTCTGTAGGTTGACAGATGGCTTAGCCTGTCCTAGGTACAGGAAGAAAGGGAACTGTTTTGTACAAGCGGAGAATCACTTCTAGAGAAGTTTTTGGGTTCTGGGAGCTGGTGACACAGGGAGCTGTTTAAGGACAAAGACTCACTATGTTCTCAATTCATCAATTTTCAAAGAAAGAAAACATTTCAGCGTACTGAAGAATTGACCCAGATTCAAGGGGTAGAAAGAAGCATAGCAACCAAAGACTGCAAAGGATCCAAGATCCAAGCTTGGCCCGAGGAACGTGGAGATGTAAAGGGTATTGTTGGTGCAACTGGAAAAATTGGTGTACGGACTTTAAGATGATGATCAGTATTAACTTTCCAGAACTTTATAGTAGTGTGTTTGGTTTTAGAATATACACAATGAAATATTTAGGGGTAAAAGGGGACAATGTTTGCAACCTACTCTTAAATGACTGAAACAACAAATGTGGCAAAATGCTAACAATTTGTATATTTGGCTGAAAGATATATGGGAGTTCTGTACAATATTCTTGCAAATTTTGTCTGAGTTTGAAATGAAACAAAAATAGTTTCCAAAGAACAAGAACTTTTTAAAAAGTAACTAACAGCACCTTACAGAAAATGAATAGGAAGAAAATTTCTCTGTATAACTGGAACCTGAAAGTATCTGAGGCCTTATGCCCTAGGAACAAACTCCAAGAGCTAGATAGGAGAAAAAGAAATTACTAGAACTCTCAGTGGATTAGCTCATGCCCTGCTCTGCTTGATTCTGTGAGCATCAGGCAGTATTGTAAGCCCTGAAGACAAAGTCTGTGAAAAATGCATATGACGTCTACCAATACAGATCCTTCAAATTTCTCCAATGAAGATTCAAAACCATTTTATGATAGTCTCCAATATTAGTAGTGAGAAAACAAGGAAATCCAATGGAAATCAGTAGATGGCCATCTAGTTGGGGAAATGCTGTGGCAATCTCAAACACCAAGTACAAAGGAATGGCAAACCAGCAAAATTACTCATCAGAAGGGAATCTCAAAGCAGCAGTCTTGGGTGGCTGCAAGAAAATTGTACTTATTTATTAGGTAGGAAAGGGAAGGAGGTCGTGCTAAAACTTGAATGTTAATAGCAGTTTTATTTATTAGTTTATTAATTATGACTAGTTTTTGGAGGACTGGAGACTGAACCCAGGCCTTACACTTGCTGGTCAATGCTGTACTACTGATTTACACCCCTAGCCTTTTTTTTTTTTTTTTAGTTTTAAGATAGAGTCTTGCCAAGTTGCCAGGCTAGCCTTGAACTTGCAACTTTCTTGCTTTAACTTCCCCACTTCACTACCATGCTTAGCTCAGCAGTTTTATGTATAACCAGCATAATGTGGAGTCAGTCAGTAGATGAATGGACAACGAACTGGTACATCAAGAAAACGGCATGTCATCAGTGCTAAAAAGAAATTAGCTTTCAAGTAAAAAAAAAATACATGGAGAAAATTTAAATGCACATTACTAGGTGAAGAAAGCCAATAAGAAAAGGCTAAATACTATGTGAATTCATGATATGGCATTCTGGGACAGGCAAAATTATAAAAAAAGTAAAAAAATCTGAGGCTACCAGGGGCAGCTAGGGTTATTCTACATGACACTGTAATGACATACATGTCCTTATACATTTGTCCAGGCTAGAATGTACAACACCTAGAGTAGACCTCAACATAAACAGTGATGTGTGTGTATGGGGAAGGGCATATGAGAGATCTCTGTACTTTCTGCTCAATTTTGCTGCAAACATATGCATTCACTAAAGAATAAAGTCTACTAAAAAACAAAGCAAAACAAAACTTCATAGTAAGGATCACTTTTCTCCATAGTGATGCACTGAGTCATGCAGAAAAAAGAAAATTTCCTGAAGCTGTGATTTTATTCTTTTGTTAAATACTTACCCTTAGGAGTGGATTTGTCTGTGGCCTCATAAAAAGGAACTCTCAAAAGTATGACTCAAAGACTAAATCTGTTCCACCTGGAATGCTGTTTTTACTCTAAGACAGTATGTGACTGCTGAGGATGGAGCCACAGGGCCTGGTGATAACCCTCCCATGCGGAGCTGCCCAGGGACTCGGTGGAGACAAAGCCTTTGCTTCAAGCTCATTTCCGAAGTGTGGGTCGAGTGGTGATGACAGATGGAGCTGCTAGGGAGTGTTACAACACAGTCAAAGGAGCAGGAGGGAATCAGAGAGAGATGGAAGCCCTTGAGCCTCAGTTGATAATCATGGAGGAAAAGAAAGAAAGAAAAAAGAACAAATAAAGCTACTTGGAGCAAATTACCAAAAAGCATCACCATGTAAGTTTTAGTTGATTACTTGTGTTCTGACATTTGCTTTTCTGACATGATTCTTGGAAATGAGGGACTTTGAAGATAATCTAATTAGCTGGAGTGTGTTGCAGTTTCAGAAGGACAATCAGGGGTGTTTCTCATTGTTTCCTCTGCTCTGTGGAGTTCATGAAGATAAACTCAGCATCACCCCTACAGTTCTAAAAGGCTCATCAGCCCCTGCAGTGCCAGAAGAGACAGACACTGTGGGCAGGGTGCTCTGAAGGCTGCTAAACTTGCAGGGTACCTTTATTTCAGTGGACACAGCTCAAAGCTGTCTTGGGGAAGAGTGATGACACAAGGGGCTGTGCTACTCTGTGGCCTGTGAAGACCCTTGAGGGTGTTTGAGATAAAGAAAGTTGGCAACTTCAGGTATAACCCAGGCTGCTGAATAAGATCTGAGTTTGCAACCAACAAGAGCTCTGGACAGTGTGTTGTTGATAAATGGCCAGTGTAGCAGTCCTTTGCGAGGAGCATCCATGAATGTCAGGATACTCCCAGCCTGCACTTGGAGTAGAATCAAGTTCAGAGAGCTGCAGCTATCAGTGGTTTGGGGTTGGGCATTAAGGCGAGATTCCTAAAAGTGGGCAGGAATGCCTGTTAGATACCCAAGGATTTATAGACCACCAGAGAGCTTACTCCTATAGTCTAGACTGCAGGCCAAACATGGTGGTGGATCGGGAATTTGTTCTTGGAAAAGACTTGAGAAAGGATGTGCCATCGCTTAAAGTGGGGTGGTTTCACTGCCCTTAGAAAGCGTACTGGGGGTGACTTAGGAGAAGCCACAGGACACTGGTTTTTTAACACCTGTGACTGATGGATCTCAGGTGTGGGACACTGGATCACCTCTAAACCTAACTAGATGGTAATAATGAGATGATTCATGTGTTGAAATAGCTCCAATGTAAGCCTACTGTGGAGACAGGAAAAGGAAACTTAGGACTTAGCCAGGAAAGTAGACACAACACGTTAGGAACAAACCAAGATAAAGGAAAACATCAGTCCCTGTTATGAAACATGAAGGCACAAACTATTTGTGAAGTACAAGGTAAAGTACGAAAGTAAAGGGCTAAACCTTTAGAGGCCTGGAATCTGCCCCACAGGGCTCAGTGTGTGTGCCTGGTAACAGAAAAGAGGAACTTTCTAAAAACAATGGGTCATAGGAAAGAGGAAAACTGTCTAACACTAATGATAAAGAGGTTGTGCAATCATTGTCAATGTAATTGGAATATTAATTGGTGGAATTAGGGAAAGATTACATTTTAGAGTAGGATAATTTTGGTTTCTGTGTCAAATTTCTATGTCAAATTTAGATACTCTTTTAAACTTTGATTTTTCTTTGGTTTAAATCACTTAAAAATATGTAAATTCAGGGCTTTGTGTGTAATTAAGTGGTAGAGAAGTTGCTTAGTATGTGTAAGGTCCTGGGTTTGACCTTCAGCACCAGGGGAAATAAAGGAAAAAGATAGAAATATATAAATATAGTATGGTTCTGCTTCACTACTCTGTTTTTAAAAATACAGTTAGTAAAGAGCAATATTGTGTTTTAGCAAATTAGTTTTCTTTCTGATTCTGAGGTTATAGTTTAGCTCCAGTAGAAAATATTATCTTTCTTAGACTTTTCCTAATAGAATACAGATATCTGAAATTTTATTAGAGTCCAATTTTACCCTAAGTGAAAGTCAGACCACAAAGGTCAAGTTCAAAAATTTATTTCCTGTGCTCTAAAGGCCAGGGAAAGGATTCATGAATAGGATGGGATGATCACAGTGTCTCCTTGGGCTCCTCAAGGAGACAAATTCACTGAATGGTAAGGTCAATTACATTTATATGTGTTATCATTATTATTATGTTGTCATGCTTCTTATTCTAAAACATCTGTTTCCTAGTTGACTTTGAATCAATTTGATAATCTATTAAACTGGAAAGTAAAAATGTCAGGATAAAATTAGTTGAGCATTCACTTTGAAAAAAAATAAGTGAATTAAGTGTGTATAATACTTAGCCAAAACCATCCTAGAGATGCGTACTACATACTGAAGTATTTAAACATGAGGACACTTATAAATTTTGGATAAAGTTGGAAAGAGTTATTATAATTCTCTTCAGTAGACTGTAAGCATTTTTTACATCTATCCTACCACCCATCAAAATACCCTTTAAAAACAAAGATTAGAGTAAATTAATACTGTTTTAGTTTTTTTTTTTTTTTTTTGGTAGTAGGTAGAGAAAATGAAACACATGGTTTCAGAAAAATTAGATTCACTCTGTGGGGGACAAAAGTGGGTAATATTCCAGAAAAATGACAAGTCAAGTCATTAAGATTTTAAAGATAAGAGAAAAGGTGAGGAAATGAAAGATAATTTAAAGTAAGTCCTGAGACCAAGTATCTATTGAGAAAGAAAAATTCTAAATGAGAAGAAAAAAAAAAGAGAATGCTTACCTGTCTGATTTTGGCAGTGAACAGGAGAGAAAGAAATATCATCCAGGGCAACATATCCTCCTTTGGGGCCATTGAAGGCAACTTCGAAAATAACCTAGGAGGAAATGACATGTTACCAGATGTTTACTTATTTCTGTTAGGCTTAAGTATTTGTAACCATAGTTTAAAGTGACAAGCCAATCAAACCAGGTGAGTCCAAGTCACAGGGACACATAATCATGTTCCCAAATATGTGTTTAGAAAATACCTTACCCAACTTGGAATCTCATTTTAGGAGAACGAAACTGCTATAATCTGAGTGCTTTTGTCCCTGAAAAGTTTTATGTTGAGATCCAATGTAATGGTATCAGGAAGTGGCCTTCGGGGAGGTGATTAGGTCCTGACAGCAGAGCCCTCATACACAGGATTAGTGTCCTTCTAACAGCGGAGTTTGTTTGTCTTTCATCGTATAAGGCCATAGTGACAAGGCACCAATCAGACACCATATCCACCAGCACTCTCATCGTGGACTTCCCACATTCCAGACTTGTAAGTACATTTCTGCTGTTTATATGCTATGCAGTCTGTGCCATTTTGTTATTGTAGTACCCATGGACTAAGACTGCCTAAATCTGATTTAGTGATAGATATTTCCCTCTTCCTTGACAGTAAGCTGCAATGCCCATTTTTTGGGGTGTTTTTTCTTTTTTTGATACCAGAATCAAACTCAGGACCCTGCGCTCGCCAGGCAGGTGCTGTGCCACTGAGCGATATCCCCAGCGCCCCCTCCCCACATGTTATTTTTGATACAACTCCAGAATCCATTAGCACTATGAAGTCGGATGAAAGGAAAACCAGGCTAAGTGGAGACAGTAGGCCAATGTCTCCCCCTGCCATCCGCAGGAAGCTGAGCCATGTGAGTCCCTATCCCTTCTTCCCACACGGAGCTCTACTGGAGGAAAGATGAAGTGATTAGAGATGACCTTGGCATGTGCAGGCATTTCCAATGGATAGTGAGAACATGGATTCATGAGTTCAACCCCTTTAGCTTTGCTGTCTTACCTGGCACTGACTGAGTCTGAACTCAGCTGTCTTCCTGCCTGTGACCATGAAAGAGGATCAGGTGTGGTCAGCACAGCCTTCACCGGTGCAGGGAAAACCATCCAGGTGTGCAGTGCATGCTGTGTGGGCTGAGAGCATGAGAAGACCATGTGTGTGTGTGTGTGTGTGTGTGTGTGTGCGCGCGCAAGGGCCAGGCAGGGAGCATAAATGTATGAAGTGGGCTTGCTCTGTGCACTTTTGAGAAATGGAGAAAGCAAGTCTATCCAAAGGAGGCAGCAGCTACTCAGCTTCATCAATTGCTGATCTTTGGGAAGTCAGGAGGGCTACAGGCTGAATTGTGTTCCCTCAAATTCATACTGAAAATCCTAACCCTCAGCACCTTGGTATGTTACATTATCTGGGAATAAGGTGATTGTTAATGAAACTGGTTAAAGTGAAGTCATATGGAGAAGGGTGGGCCTCTAATCGGAGTGACTGACATTCTTATAAATAAAGGGAAAACTTCAGGTGGAGACATAGATACATAAAGAGAGAGGCGTGTGAAGATCAAGATAGAGACCTATAAGCCTATCAGTACCAAAGACTGCCAGGAAACTGCCGCAAGGCAGCGCTAGACAGAGAACACATTCTCCCTCACGGCTGTTGAAGGAACAAATCGTTCCCTTGATCTGGGACTTCTGGCCCTCAGAACTGTGAGACGCTAAATCTCTACATCTTTTTAAGTCATCCACTCTGTGCTCACAAAGCTCTAGCAAACAAAACAGGAGGCCAAATGTGTTTGCATCTAACAAGTTATCAAGAGGACCTAAATTTCTGATTTCTACTTGAAATATTTGAATTTTTCAATGCTGGCAAGTAGTTAAAAAATTAAAACAAACAAGCAAAACAAACAAACAAACAAAAAAAAAAAAACATCCCAGGAACCAGACAAATAACTACGCACTAGATTTGACCCATGGGCTTACACTTCTTAACTTCCTTTGAAGACAACAGTGTCTTGGAGGCAGACAGACTACAGCCCAAACCCCAGTCACCACCTCCTAGCCAGGCAACCTTAGATTCATGACTAAACCTCTCGAGGTCTCACTGTTGTTATTTATGAAAACAGGGATAGTAACGCCCACCTTGTGGGGCTGTTGAGGAAGTTAAATGAGATAATGGATATAAAGATCCTAGCACAGAGTCATGTACATAATAAGCACTGAACTAATTTTACATGTTTTCCTTCAGGCTCTCTCTTGGACTTTTTGTTCAGATTTGTGCCCACTGCGCCACTAATTAGCTTGAGCCAGTCTTGTCTCTCTTCCAAGCCTTGGCGTCGTTTTTGAAAAAAGATCAGATTAGTTCTTAGGGTCCCTTTCAGCTTAATCACAATGCTCCTCCTGGACCCAGACTCTCCCAAAGGTAAGGGGAGACCTGGAGGTTTGTCTCCTGCAAGTAGCAAGAGCTATGAACGAAGGTACAGATATGGACATGTAAGAAGAGGCCATAAACCCACGACATTGAGCTCTCAAAGCTCCGGCTGGTAAAGGAAATGAATGACAGAATTTGGCTCATCCCCAGCAGGTAGATTAAGAATGACATTTCCGATGAGAGTATGCTAATACAGCCCACCAGTCAATGTGTTCTCTCTTAGTCAGAAAGTCAGCCTCCTCCAATGTTCGTTTTCCTTTTTAAAATCCATTTGCGAACATGATGGTACTAAATTTACTGATTTCCTCAGGATAAATTCCCATTTTTGGCAATTTCAAGAGTAAATAATACCAGTGATAGGTTCAGACCACTGGAGTAAAATCACACACGTGGACCCAGAGATGTCTGTTGAGGGTTAGTAGGGGTGCATTGTAACTTCTCAAATGCAGTGTACTGATTTATTATTATTGTGGCAGTTGTTGTACTGGGGATTAAACCCAAGACCTTTGCACTGAACTATATATCCTTTCAGATCTTTAAAAGACTAAATTTGAGACACGGTATTACTAAATTGCCCAGTCTGGACTTAAAATTGTGATCATTCAGCCTCAGCCTTAGCAGCATTTCACTCAAAGAAAGCATAAACATTTTATATGGTTTCATGAGAAGAGTTGGTAAAAGACAACCTATCTGTTTGTGTGTGTGTGCATGACTCGTTTCACTACATATTAATAGAAGGAAAATATTCTGCAGCGGCACATGCATTTTTTTTTCCTTGTAATCCAAACTTGAAGAAAAAATTCCACTAGGCTGCAAGAGCAAATTGAGGATAGGAAATAACACACATTCTGCAAAAGGCACTGTGCTTGCTCCGGGGCCATGTAGGGTGGGAGGTAAGAGGGAGGTAGGAGGAAAGTGGGGAAGTGGCAGGCACGTCATCAGTAGATGGAGCACATCAGAAACCAGGACCCAACCCTGCATTCTCTGCAGCTCTACAGCAGGCTAGCAGATGGCAGCACTGAAAAGCAGCCAGAGGAATAAGCACTTCTGTACTTTAAAGGGAACTGGGAGACATATTGCAAAAAGCACAAATTAAAAAGTGTGTGGGGGTGTTAATAACCTGTAACTAAGACCCTACTTATAGCGCCAAGTCCTTCCAGCAATCTCACACATACAGCAAGAACAAGGCTGCACCCAGGATCCTTGAGGTCCTTGGGGTCTTTAGACAGGGCCTCCTCTTTCAGCTGTAGGTCAGATCTCAGTCTCAGATGTTTCCTAAGCTCTCTGGCATTTGCCAGCTGTGTGACCTAGAAAAAAGATGTTAAACTTCTTGGACACTGTTTTCTCCTTTTTCATCTGCAAATATGGAAATCATTTTATCTGCTTTGTCAGTAAGAATTGAAACTGCTTTGAAATTCTGAAATATGCAGATAGATGTAAGTATACATGAATGTATGTGCTTGGAAAAAGGTCTGCGAAGATAAACATCAAGGTGCTTGTAGTCCTCAACTTTGTGGATGCACTTAGGGTATTTTAACTTATTTTGCTTCTCTGAATTTTCTAATTCCTTGCACTGAACATTTATCACTAATATAACTGTAAAGATACCTTTAAAATAAAGGCACCAAGCTTCTATCAAATTAGGGCTTTAACAGTAAGTTCATTTTTGATTTTGAGACTTTATGCTGCAAAGAAACAAGTCATTTTTTCTGGCAAGTCAAATCCCTCAACTAAGAGAAGACATCAAAGCTGCTCTTAGAGTAGAAGTCCAGGAACGAGTTGCTCAGAGGAGCCTGCCCTTGTCTTTTGAAATTTCCACCATCACAGTACAATGACCAGAGAGGACACGTGCCTGGGAGATCTAGTTGGTTGACAGACTTTTTCCATATTTATCCTTATTAAAAATACACTTATTAGAACACAAAAGTGATAAAAGAAGGCAGAAGGGAACACACAGAGGGGCAGAAAGGTGGAAAAAGGAAAAGAAAGATTAAAATAGAGGTACAAGCAGGAGTGCAAGGGCATAAAGGAGATAATGGTCATTGAGTACAAAGTTATGATTAGACGGGAGGAACAAATTTTAGTGTCTAATGCACAACAGGCCGAATATAGCTAATAATAATATATTGCATATTACAAAGTAGTTAGAAGAGAGGATTTGGAGTGTTCTCACTACAAGGAGATGATAAATGAGTTGATGGATATGCTAATTACTCTGATTTGATCACTGCTCATCATATACACATTTTGAAATATTACACTATACACCACAAATGTGTACAATTATTTTTGTCAACTAAAAGTAAAATGAAACTTAAAAATAAATTCAGTGTGTGGGCAACCCGCCTGGGACCCTTTCTGTCTCTCTCTCTCAGACAGATGCTTTCTTTCAATAAATATATTCTGCTCTTAACCTCCATTGTTCCTAAAATTCATTCTTCAATTTTAGAGAACTTGAACTTGTACAGACATACAGCAGATTGGGAGTTTCATTCCCCTGTATCATTTGGAGGTTCCACCAAGATCATTGGATGGAGGTAAGAGCGTGCTTTTGTTTCATAGACTCTGGACTGGGGCTCATTTATGTAACAAATTTTTATGCTTTAAATTTTGTTTTGCCAGTCATTTGCAGATAGGGGTTAGAAAGAACAATGGCCACAGCACCAAACAAGCCCAGTTTGGGAACTGGAACAAACACCATGTGTGGGCCTCTAGAGGACTGGGAACAACTAGACCCAAGCCTCTCCCTGTGAGTCAGTGACATTTGCAGACTGCGATTAGAGAGAACAATGGTCACAGCACCAAATAAGCCCAGTCTGGGAACTGGCGCTGTGTGCGGGTCTCCAGCAGACTGGGAACAGCCAGGCCCCAACCCCTTCTGGCACTCAGGCTGTCAGACAAGAAGTACCATCTCCCACCCCCTCCAAAGTGACCAGCTTATCTGGAGAAACACAGGTTGTGATGACAGATATTGAGGTGAAATGCAATTGGATGCCTGTGGTGCTTTGGTGTTTCACTAACATTGCAGGTCTAAGGTCAGTGGTCTGATCACAGGCTCAGATGATATCGCAGAGCAATGTGTCATCTAGGGGTGTCTCCTTCTGAGGGTTGCAACCATTATTGTTTCCCTATGGTCTTCTTTTGAGGTCCTATGTCGTTTCCATTGTTTTGTTGGGTTGGGTTTTATTCCCTTTTGTTTTGTTTGATTATGTTAAATCTCATGGCAGGAGAAGCTATTTCAAGGTTAGCAAGATATATTACAGTAGCAGTTTTGGATTTACTATTGGCTTGTTTTGAAGTCCTTTATCACATTCATTGTTTTGTTTTTATTGTTTCTGTTCTATTCTGTTCGATTTTTACTATGTCCAAAAGTATCTGCAGCTATTTTGAAGACATCAAGGGGCCTTATGGTAACTACTGTTGATTTCATAATGTTTTGAAGTCCTGTATCTCTTACACTGGTTTGTTTTGATTGCTTTTATTTTGTTATATACCCTTTAAAATAAAAAAAAAATAAATTCAATGTGTGCCCTTTAAAAAAAAATCCACTAAAGTGCAGTAGGAAAGAAAAAAGACTATCGAGTGTGTGACCCCCATGTCTGTGTGGTGGCGTCCCAACCCCATGTCCAGGCCAGGCCACCCCTGGCGCCCTAACACACCTACCTCCATGGGGTAAGGAGCACTGAACTCGACTTCTGCAAGTTTCCAGGCAACACTCCCCGCACTGTCCACCTTCCACAGCTCCTCATACACGCCCGCTGTGTCCCGAGAGTAAAGGGAGAAGAAGACGTTGTCACTTCCCTGCTGGAGCTGGTAATAGAAGGACAGGCAGCCAGACATGGGGGCCGTGGTCATCGGAGAGATGAGGTGCGCCACCTCCTGGAAGTGCTTGACATAAACGGAGTCCACATACATGTAGTGCCCTGGAAAACACAGGTAGGACGCAGGGTAAGTCAGGCTGGGGGGTGGCACGGGACTCCTTTCGGGAGTGGAGGCGAGGAAGAGGGTGGGTAACAGGTGACAACAGTCTGGAACGTGCGGATAAACGTTGGTGCTGGGAGACGCGCACATGGGCTTCATGGGACGTTGTGAAAACTAGATGAGGTAGAAGAGGATCATTTGTTTTATTTCTCTTACTTTGGATTGAAGTAAAGTTTACATACAGAAAGGGAGATATGGCATCCGTCAAGTGCTTAAATTTTCAAAGGATGAACACACCCCCCTGGGAAGGAACAGAGCCCCGCCCCAGAAGCCACCTCTTCCCAAGACTTGTTTGAATTGTAAGACTATAAGCACATACTAAGCATGCCATCGACTATGAAAAAGGCATGGGGAGACCCTCTGGACACTCTGACAATTTATACAAAATGTCACTGTGGGTTTTGTGTTTGTTTGTTTTGTTTTAGTACCGGGAATCAAACTCAGAACCTTGCCTTTGCCAGGCAGGCGCTTATGCCACTGAACTATATCCCTGGCCCTCACTGTGGGTTTTTTGAGTGAAACTAACACTGTGAATTCAAAACTAGATGGCAATTTGTGCATCGTTAATGGGACGTATGTGCTGATCAACACTGCAGACAGGACTGGGATTTGGAAGTCTGAACTGGTATCAGCACTTCTGGCAGACCCAGAGGGTGCCCTCCAGTGGAGGAGACTGCTTTGATTTGGCTTTGAAGAGAACTGACCTCGAGTCCTGTTCCCTCTCCACTAACGCTGTGACCTTGAGCCAGTTTCTGAATTTGTCTGGGCCTCAATTTCCTGATCTCTGGTATCCGTTTGGGTTGGTTCCAGAACCCCCCAAGGAGACTGTAATCTGTCGGTGCTCAAATTCTTTATCTAAAATGAGGTAGTATTTGCATATAGCTTACAAATCCTTCCCTGTATCTTAAATCATTTTTAGACACTTTATAGTACCTAATGTGATATAAACTGCACATAAATAGTTGTCCTGTATTTATTAAGGAAAAATATCAAGAAAAGGTCTGTATATAGTCTGTACTGATACAATTTTTTTCTAAATGTTTTTTATCTGTTAGTTGAATTGACAGAAGTTGAACCCTGGATACAGAGTGCCAACTACATCCCTAACAGGGTTAACATGACTATTAAATGAGACTGTCTGTAAAGTGTATCTTGCATCATATAATTGCCTCACATAATTATAATGAAATAATGTAATGAATCTAGAACCATGCTTGCCCTATAGTCTGTTTTATATAAGGGGTAGCTATTATTATGAGCAATTTTGTAGGAATTTATTTAAACAATCACAGAGGGATGCTCTGCAGTGTGTCTTGGACAGGCTATTATTTCTGTTTACAAGCTCAGAGAAATTACTACTTAATATCTTTGGTTTTATTATGTAATGCCTGCTTAATAGGAATTTCTTTTCCCTTGCCAAATGAGCAGTAAGAATATTAGCAACAATATAGTATACACAACTCCTTTATGTCTGGTTTGTGGAAGGCCCTCGACACACGGCTTTTCAAAACGTGAATACAGTCTCAGAAAGGTTATCACCCGAACATGGCAAAGGAAAGACGAACAGAACAAAGCTCACTTTTTCTTGGTGGCAAATTGTTCAGTCCCCTGAATCTCCCCTGTTTAAATGTGAATTTTCTTCTCGGCTTGCTAAGCCATGCAACTGTGAATAAACAGAGATCACAAACTCAGATGCTCAGGGGAGCCAGCCAGACGAAGTGTATGCAGGCGGTAGACGGAGTCAGGGAGAAAGGAAAGGCTGATAACTTAGCTGCCAGCATTTGAAATCATATTTCTCCAGCAACAAGAAACAGCAGTCAGGCCTCCCCGGGGAAGCCGGGAAACCTAGCGGTGCTGGGTCCCTGTTCTCACCGGGCCATCGTCAGCTGGCGGCAGGAGCTTTGCTCTGCAGCCTCCCTGAGCGTGCAGCTTGCACTCCAGCTGCTGCCCATCACCCAGCCCAGTGCGACAGGAGTCTCCACCAAGGCTTGAACTCCAGGGGGCAAATTTATCTATTTTTTAGTAATGTTCCTTGTATTTATTTCTAGGGCTGACATAAAATACCATGCACTGGGCAGCTTACACAACAAAAGGTGATTGCCTTATGGTTCTGGGGGCTACAAGTCTGAGATCAGGATGTCAACAGGAGTCCATGAGGGGAAGATCTGCCCCTGGCCTCTCTCCCGGCTTCCGGTGGGTCACTGGGTGTCTTTGGTATTCCTTGGCTTGCAGCTCTTAGTCTTTATCTTCATATAGCATCCTCCCTGGGCATGTGCCTCCCCCATGTCCCAAGATCCCCTTTCCTTCCTTAAACACACTAGTTATGTTGGATTAGTGGGCCCTGACACTCCAGCATGACCTCGTTTTCATCCTGTACGCACTGACCCAGTTTCCAAATAAGGTCACATCCTAGTGTGCTGGCAGTTAGGGCTCCAATATATAAATGTTGGGCAGCACAACTCATCCTTAAAGGAACACCCCCTACCAGAATTTTTTAAACTTGGTGTGTTCCAAGTAAATATATCTGCACACTGGGCATGGCTATTAGAGTTCACTTGGTCAGCTCTGTGAAGGACCAAAAGGGAGAATCAGGTTGTCAGACTAGACCAAACCAAAGAAACTCTGAGGCGAAAGGAAGGCTACTCCTCCTTATCCTAAGCTCAGATGGCCTCTAAATCAGTCCTAGGGACCAGTCAGCCTTCACTACAATATTCTAGTAACGGAGAATGCAGGTGACAAGTTAGCCTCTGTAACAGACTCTATTCACTAAGTACTTGTTTTAGCCATTCTTTTAAGTTTGTGGCACACAGTGTATATACTATTGTTATCTTCTGATTATTTTGCTATGGAATTTTTTTCATAGAAGTAAGAAGACTGCTTTTTAATATGTTCTTCATATTAAATATGTTCTTCATTAATATGAATATTAATATTCATGTAATATTAATATTACATTAAAATTTTAAAAGATTATTCTATATATATAAAGAACTCATGAAAGTATCAAAGGCAGAGATGAGCGCCTGGTGTGGTGGTACGCACCTATAATCTCAGCACTCAGAAAGTTGAGGCAGGAGGATCACTCCTAGTTCAAGGCGAGCCTTAGCTACATAGTAAGTTCAAGGCCAACCTTAGTGAGACCTGGCCTCAAAAACAAACAAACAAACAAAAAAAAAACCCACAAAACAAGAAAAGACAGAGATGAAAGTTGGGTATGGTGGCCCACACCTGTAATCCCAGAATTCTGGGACACTAAGGCAAGAGAATCCTGAATTTGAACTCACCCTGGGCAATTTATAAAGACCTGCTATCTAAATGAAAAAAAAATTTATATATATATATATATATATATATATATATATATGGGCTGGGATGTATGGGGATATAGATCAGTGCAGTACCACACCTCCCGCCAAAAAAAAAAGCAGAGATGAATTATGCCTTGCCTTGTATACTATGTTTTCCCAATGAAACAGAATCCCTTTGCAGATATGCATCAGAGGGAACTGGGAGAAGGAGAAAGAGCAAGGATACTTTGCTACGTTGCTTACTCCATACCAGTGAGCAGGCCGTGGAGGTGGCCACGAGTTCCTCGCTGCTGCAGGAACCATAACTGCCTGTCAGGCTCCAGCTATCTCATATGTGTGTCTGTGACAGTTTTTACCAAGGCCACGCCCCTGAGGGCTGCTCAACATTTCCCCAGCAGCCCGGCCTCTCCTCTTCCTCGGCTGTGTGTCCCGTGCTGAGGCTCTCCCTACCCAGGCCGCGCTGTGACTCAGGGGCCCAGGGATTTTCTATGTTATGGACCCCTTCCTCCTTAGAAATATTAAAAATCTAGTCTAAGACTGCATTGGCATAAAAATGAATGTAATCTAGGCATGGTAACATTAGTTTTTTTTTTTTTTTCGTCTTTTTGAGACAGGGTCTCCCTATGTAGTTCAGGCTGGTCTTGAACTCACTTTGTAGCCCAGGCTGGTCTTGAACTCGCAATGGTCCTCCTGCCTCAGTCTTCTGAGTGCTGGAATTACAGGCGTGTGCCACCATGCCTGGCTCATGGTATGTTATTGTATTTGTTATTTCTTTTTTTTAGTAGTATAACTATCTAACTATATTATATAGATAGATAGATAGATAGATAGATAGATAGATAGATATGTACATATACATGTATTGTTCTTTTAACTTCTCACACTAGTGTGACAATATGATGTTCACACATGCATGTCTGACTTATTTCACTTATGAGTATGGTCTCAAGTTGCATCTATTTACCTATAAAAGTCTCAACTCTATCCTTCTTTATGACTGAGTAGTACTCCATTGTATAAAAGTACCATATCTTTTTATTCATTCCTCAGTCGATGGGTATTTAGTTTGTCTCCGAAATCTAGCTATTACAAATTGTGCTGCTATGAACGTGGGTGTACATATATCACTGTGGTATGATGTTTTTAATTCTTCCAGGATGATACCTAGAAGGGGAATAGCTGGGTCAAATGAGATCTCCAATCCTAGTTTTATGAGGAATCTCCACACTGACTTCCACAGTGGTTGCACCAATCTATACTCTCAGCAACAGTGGAGAAGGGTTTCTTTTTCCCCACATCCCCTTCAGCATTTGGTACTGGTTGATTTCTTGATAATAGTTATTCTTTCTGAGGTGAGGTGGAATCTCAGTGTTGTTTTGCATCTCTCGAATGACCAGTGATGTTGAACATTTTTTCATATATTTATTTGCTGTTTGTATTTCTTCATTTGAGAAGTGTGTATTCATCTCAGGTGCCCATCTTTGGATTGGATTTTTAAATATGGGAGGACTGATTTTTTGAGTTCTTTATATGTTCTTGGTAGTAATCCTTTGTCTGAGGAACAGCTGGCAAACATTTTCTCCCACATTGTGGGTTGTCTCTTCACTCTCAGTGGTTTCTCCTGCTGTGCAAAAGGTTTTCAGGAACATGTGATCCCAGTTGTTGATTCTTTGTGATAGTTCCTGTGCAATTGGGGTTCTGTTCATAAAGTCTTTGCCTACCCCAGTGTCTTCAAGAGTTTTATCTACTCTATCTTCCAGCAGATTTAATGTTTCTGTTTTAATATTTAGGTCTTTGATCCATTTTTAATTTAGTTTAGCACATGGTCCAACTTTAATCTTCAGCATGTACAGAGCCAGTTTTATCCAGCACCATTTATTAAAGAGGCTATCTTTCTTTCAGTGAATGTGTTTGGCACCTTTGTCAAAGATAAGGTGACTTAGTGTGTCTGGAGTTGTTTCTGCTTCTTTTAATTGGTTCCAGTGATCTTTGGGTCTTTTTTTTTTTTTTTTTTTTTTG
>RJWM01015857.1:0-26127 GCA_004363535.1 Dasyprocta punctata | reverse complement strand
GGATTGCATTGAATCTGTATAACAGTTTTGGAAGTAAGACCATTTTCACTATATTAGTTCTCCCTACCCAAAAGTACAGGATATCTCTATTTTCTTTCTTTCTGGATTTTTAAAAAATCTTTTTTGAGACAGGGTCTTGCTATGCAGTTCAGGCTGGGCTTGAGCTCACTTTGTAACCCAGGCTGGTCTCAAACTTGCAATGATCCTCCTGCCTCAGCCTCCTGAGTGCTGGGATTACAGGCATGCACCATCATGCCCAGCTTCTATTTTCTAATATCCTCTTCCATCTCCTTTTTCAGAGTACTGTAATTTTCAACGTGGAAGTCTTTCACATCCTTCGTTAGATTGATTCCTAGGTATTTCATTTTTTTGGATGCTATTGTGAAAGGTGTTATTTCTCTAATTTCTCTCTCAGTGAGTTTCTTATTTGTGTACAGGAAGGCTATTGATTTTTGATTGTTGACTTTGTATTCAGCTTTGTATTCAGTTACTGAATTTGCTTATTAAATCTAGTAGTCCTTTGGTGGAGTTTTTGAGGTTTTCTATGTAGAGTATCATGTCACCTGCAAATAAAGATAGTTTAACTTCTTCCTTTCCTATCTTTATTCCTTTTATTTCTTCCTCTTGTCTAATTGCTCCAGCTAAAGTTTCCAGGACTATGTTGAGTAAGAGTGGAGGCAGTGGGCATCCTTGTCTTGTTCCTGATTTTAGAGAAATACTTTTGAGATTTTGTCCATCTAGTATGATGTTGGCTGTTGGTTTGTCATTGATGGCTTTTACCAGATTGAGGTAAAAACTATTTATTCTGATTTTCTGTAAGGTTTTTTTTTTTATCACGAATGAGTGTTGACTTTGTCAAAAGCTTTTTCTGCATCTATTGAAATGATCATGTGATTTTTGTCTTTGGTTCTGTTGATATGGTATCTTACATTTGATTTGCGTACGTTAAAACACCTCTGCATTCTCGAGATGAATCTCAGTAGGTCATGGTGTATAATCTTCTTGATAATTTGCTGCATTCTATTTGCTAGTATCTTATTGAGGAATTTTGTGTCTTTGTTCATTAGGGAGTTTGGCCTGTTCTCTTTTTTGGTTGAGTCTTTCTCTGGTTTTGGTATCAGGGTAATGCTTGCTTCCAGGAATGAATTTGGGAGTATTGCTTCTCTTTCAATTTCATTAAAGAGTTTGAGAAGTACCAGTGTTAGGTCTTCTCTAAACTTCTTGTAGAATGCAGCAGTGAATCTGTCAGTGCCTGGGCTTTTCTTTGTTGCTAGGTTTCTAACCACATGTTTGATCTCATTGATTAATATTGGTTTATTAAGGATTTTTATATCTTCTTGATTCAGCTTTGGTAATTCATATGTATCTAGGAATCTGTCCATTTCTTCTGTATCTTCCATCTTATTAGAATACAAGTTTTCAAAATAGGTATAGATGATCTTCTGGATTTCTGCAGGGTTTGTTGTGATTTCACCCTTTTTGTTTCTAATTGCGTGTATATTTGAGTCTTTTCTTTCTTTTTTTAGATAAGGTTGGATAAGGGTTTGTCAATTTTATTTAATCTTTCAAAGAACCAACTCTTTGATTCATTGATTCTTTGTATTTTTTTTTAGTGTATTTGTTATTTCTATACTCATTTTTTCTGACTGATTTTAAAATTACTAAGATTAAGACATAGTGATTAAGCACTGTGCCCACCATCCCTAACGACGAGTATGCAGGCCCTGTCCCTATCTGACTTCCTTCCGCATAGTCCTTCACCACTATTTCGCCTACTAAGTCTCTTTCCCATCTAACCCCTGTTCACTGTCTGCTTCTTGGGGGCCGAAATGACACAATCCTGAAGAGAGAAATCACTCTGCCCGTGGTGAGGAGCATCTACCTCCAAGGATTCAGGAAGACTCAATGAATCTGAGAAACTTCACAAATCCACTTGAATCTATTCACTCTGCTTTTGGAGTGTGCTATAACCTTACTGAGCTAGAGAAATTTTTCACCCTCAGCCCCTTTAGAAATACATCTGGCCTGAAAGGGACAGACATCTGAGAGTCTTCTTTCAGGGACAATTACTCACCTGCTGTGTGGACAGTATTTTAATCGCTGCACTTGCAGTCCAAGGGCCTCATTAACAATTCGCGCTTGCAGCATCAGGCCAAGTGAACCAAAGGCACATTTCTGATCGAAAAAGATCCAGCAAACACAATATGACCTGCCCAGAGTGAGTCAGAGAGGTTGCAAGGAGTTGGACCAAGACTGCTGACACCAAGTCTCACATGGAACCACTAGACTAGACCACACAACAGTGTGTTCCCTTTCCTTTTCTCCTTATCATTCATTTATTGCTACAGTTGGGTACTATTTATTGACGAGCTGAATAACAACTGTGTCACTGGGGAAACCAAATACAGCTCTTAGAAGTGTATTATCTCTGTTGAAGGAGTGGGAACGGCTCAGGAGCCAGCTCTCAGCTGTCGGTTCCAGGAGGCAAGGCTGAAGGCAGGACAACAGCCTTGGCAGTGTGTGTCACCAGTACAGTCTCTTCTGAGGGGGAGCCACCAGTGGTAGGGGAGGTGCAGGTGTCATTAATGTTCCTTTCCAGTGGCAACAAAGAAGGTCTCCTGGAGTCCTTGAGAAATCATGCCCAGTGTCGGGTGTTATGGGAATTTTCCTGAGCAGTCTAGTGAGGCCAGCCATCTAATATGGCCCAGGGTCTGTGAGCTGCTGAACCCCTGGGAGAGGTGATTTTTTTGTCAGATCAAGATTACAGCAAGGTGAAGCTGGTTTAGGTATGAAATGGGTATGGATGGACTCGGGCTAGGCAGAATCCTAATAATCAAAATTATTGGGACCCCTCAGGCTCCAGAGATTGGAATGTATTAGAGCTTGAACTAAAAACTAAGGACTTTATACAGGGGAGAAATGTGTTTCCATATAAGAATTGAGACGTTCACTGCCACTCTTCTGAAGTCTGTCCTGCTTTGCCATAGAGAGATCAGAAGTGAATCTATTGTTCCCTAATTCTGATTATCTACAAAGAGCCTGGGAAGTCTAGGAAAAAATTCAAATTCAGTCAAAAGATGACAGCTCTTGATAATGCCAGTGAAGGTCAGGTGCACCTGGGATGATGTCTGAGCGCTGATACAGCGCCCTCACTTTGGGAGAGGACGCGCCTTCTTTCTTTGCAGCAACCCTCTGTGTTAGCGGACTTCCCAGTGCAGCCGGTGGCTCCTGTCATCAGTCGTTTCCCCCGGAATCACAAGAAGAACTCTGTGGGCAGATCTTCAATGTTTATGCTCAAGCAGCCCCGGCTACGCAGTATCCCCCAAAGACTGCCTGTGGTTTGGCTATGATGCCAAAGGCAGCCTGACTCAGCTGTGATTCGGCCCCGTTGGCCTTTGTACTCCAGTGGTGCTGTCTGTCTCCCTCCTGCAGGCTCTCTGGACAGGCTGTTCCCCTGCTGAAAGAGGCAATGTGGTCTGAAGAAACTTGCCAGATGGAAATGCCCACTGGTCTGCTGCCATGGTGTGCGGACAGCACCCAAAGACGGCAATCTAACTTGCCCACTCTCCTCCTCCCCAATCTGACAGTCAGGTTCATAAGCCCTTAGTTTGAAGAGTTTGTGTGGCTCTTACTTTTAGAGTGAAATTTTGGTCTTTTTATACAGCTTTCAAGGATGATAGAAATGTAAAGGAATGCTAAATGGGATTCTCCTAGTCTTTGCTAAGGTGACAAGAACCTCTATTTTATAAAGAGGGATGCTAAGTATCAATATGCTAGGTGGCAGCATTGGACACCTAAGATGATCCTGCTAACCTACACATTTTTTCTTTCTTTCTTTTTTTAGACAGGGTCTTGCTATGTACTTCAGGCTGGCCTTGATCTCACTATGTAGGATAGGCTGGCCTTGAACTCATGGCAATTCTCCCGCCTCTGCCTCTTGAATGCTAGGATTACAGGTGTATACTACTATGTCTAGCCCAACCTACTAACTGTATGCTATCTCTACCCTCCAGTCTACATATGTAAGAAGGCTGGGGCTGGATCAGAGAGACTGGAGACAGGACTCTTTTCCTTCCTTCCTTCCTTCCTTCCTTCCTTCCTTCCTTCCTTCCTTCCTTCCTTCTTTTCCTATTCTTCCTCCTCCCATTTCTCCTCCCTCCTTCTTCTTGCTCTTCTTCTCTTCTTTTTCTTCTTCCACTTCTTTCCTTTCTCCTCCTCCTTTTTCTTCCTCCTTCTTCTTCCTCCTCCTCCTCCACCTTCTCTTCTTTTTAGAGAGTGCTAAGAGTTGACTTGCTGTAGTGCTTCCTTTTGACCTTTTAATGGAAGAGAAGGAGCTTGTTTCCCCATTCTTCCCTTAAAAAGAGGCCTAAGCAGTTGGTTTGAGAAGGGTGGAGGAGAGAAACTGCCCTTATCCCTCCCTGAAAGTGCAGAGAAATTCTTGGGCTCTGCAATTGCCTTGGGCCTTGAGAGAAAGGTGGTCATCATTCTCAAGAGAACTTGACCAGTGAGGCCCAAGTCTGTGGAGTACTGAGACAAGCGTCTGACACTTGATTGCATGCAGCTTAAGGCAGGAAGCTGGCTGTAGGGCTCTGCAGAGGCAGAGTGGAGTTTTGCTTCCAGTAAGCTGCACTTCCAGAGTTTGATAAGGCAAAGATGTTCAGTTTTCCCTTAGCCTAAATGGGCAACTAAGAAGGTAGCCGTGTTACAGTCAATTGGAAGGACTCTTGTCTGTATGGTAACCCTCATAGAAGGGGCTGGTGGGGTGTCCTGTTGCTCACAGGAGCCAAGGGGATTCATGGATGATCAGCAAGAGAGTGCATCCCCGTCTGGGAACCATAAAGTGAGAGTTCCAGTACTCAAGGGAGAAGTGGCCAGATCTGGCCCACCTACAGTGCAAATGGCATAAATTTAAGGTTAAACAGCACCAGCAAGCAAAATTTTTTGTCCCCAGCCCTTTCCTTTAGGTTCCAACCGCCACTATACCTCTCCAATCCTGATGAAGCCAGAAGCAGCATAGTGAGTGGGAGAAAAGGAAAGGAGAAGAGGAGAAGAAACCTTGTTCCTGCTGCTGCTGAGGCTGCTGCTGCTGCTGCTCTGTGGTCTGGTGTTGGGGAAGAGCTGAATTGGATGAGACAGTGGGGTTGAGATTCGACTGAACTTATTCCTTGAAAATGAACTGTCTGTTAATATGTGAAAATGTCCAGGAAGCCACGGCAAGTCACGCAATGATGGAGAAAGGCAACACAGCAGAGCTTGCACACAGGCAGTGATAAGGAAATTAATAAAGCTGCTTCCCCAGCGAGGGCTTAGCTACAACCTAAATGGATCGATGCAGAGAGAGGATGAGTAGGTGCTCATAAGGCAGCATTTGAACTCAATCCAAACGAAAATGAGAAGAGAGAGCCATGAGTCATGGAGAGATGATACATCCATCTCACGGTCTTTGATGGAATAAGAGAATTCTAATGTTATTTTTGGTTTTGAAACCTCGCCCAGCTCCTTCCAGAGTGGCACCCTAAGCTGGCTTGATTCTAAAAATTTCAGCAAAGAAATGAGTTTCCTTCATTATTTTCATAATAATTATCTTCTTTGGCTGAGGCGTGTAAAAAACAGCAATGAATGCAGCTGTCAGTGGGTTGCCTCCTGAAAGATTCTGTTTCACTTCATAAAATATTAACAGAGAGAGAAATCCATACGCAATGAATCAAAACTGAGCAAGAGAAAACCAGGATGAAATCCCATTCCCTCCAGTGTTCCAAAGAACTCCCACCACAATTCCATGGTATCTGTTTCTATCATTTGACAAGAATTTGAGGGCATCATTTAAAAATCTTGATTTTCTGTTTGGGAAAAACTGTTAAAAACACATGAGGATATGAAAGAAAACTCCTATCTACAGTGTAGCCTTCAGACATACATTCACTCTTCCAAGACCAGCGCCCTCCTGAGGAGACCTCCCCCGGCCCTCGCCCCAGACCTGACGCTCCCTAGCAGCAGCCCGACTCCCCTCACCCCTGCGGTCTGCTTCTCCGGTTTTCACCTGAAAGTAAAGGCCTAAGCTGCTTCCCTATGCGAACGAACACAAGGTGAGCTCATGTCGAGCAGAATCTGCTGAGCAGGCAGACATCCGAACCATTTCGTCTTTACTTTGCCACCCAAATTGATAGAGCTCAGGGAAAATCAATACACCCAGTGGATGGCAAATGAAATAAGAGGTGCAACTGCTGTCCTTTCTAGAGCATTGGGATTCTTTCTTTCTTTCTTTCTTTCTTTCTTTCTTTCTTTCTTTCTTTCTTTCTTTCTTTCTTTCTTTCTTTCTTTCCTTCTTTTCCTCTAAGAGCGATCCTGGGCAAACCTTAGAGTTATGTAGGCAGAGCTCTTCCAATAAAATATTTTAGAATGCTTAGAACACTCCTTTTTAAGCCCCATCTTATTCTAGGGAAAAACTTACTTGGAAGTTCAGGAGTTAGGAATGTGAATATGTGCTTGTGTGTGTATGCACGCGTGTGCGTGTGTGCATGAGCCAAGTGGAGATGAGAAGGTTGTTGGCCAATCCATGGGCAAAACTGGAGTCCAAAAACTGAAGAGAAATTGGAGAAATAGTAGAGAAGAATTGGAAGAAGCAAAATGGAATACAAATATCCAAGCTTCCCACAATTCTAAGTAGGAAAACAGCCCAGGATCTGGGGCTACCCCACCATTGTCCTACCCCCTGGCATTCTTAACACTTTCCCAACATGAAATTACCCATCTGCCCACCCACCTCTCCTCTTCTGCATACACATTTATCTTTCCTGTATTCATCTAGCCAAATTCCAATTTTGCCATCACTTCCTCCAGAAAGCCTTCCACGGACCCCAAGCTGAGGCAATCCTCATTTTTTATGTGGGTCTGTATAATTTATTTTATGTCCCCATTAGTCGTGTATCACTGTGCAGGCCTATCTAGCATTTTGTTACTTAGATAATTCAAGAAATGCTATAGATTACATTAACATGGAACTACATTAAAAAACTGTGAGAAGTCCTGAAATAGAGATCTGTTTAGCTTTCTTTAAATCAGAATTTCCCCAGTTTATTCAACCAAGTAGTACCCTTCTTCCTTCATATAGAGTAATATACCCAAGAACTGGCATTTCAGGGAAAAGGATTTTGGAAAAGTTAGTTCCTATGATCTCTTTGAAGTTGCTATTTTTGTCTCATCAAAGTATGTAGGAATGTCTGACAAATATAAAGCGCTTATTAGGTGTCTGCTGAAGAAATGAATGAATGAGTAATTAAGGAAGAAATCTTCTGGTGGTTGGGCTCTCACTAGACTAACTGCATAAGCTCACGGATTGCTGAAAGGGAAGTAGAACTCCTCCTTAGTGGACCACGCCTTCCTGAGAGCCAGGCTCCGCCATGGGGATCAGGAAGAGACTCAGCAAGAAGACAAATCACACCTTCCTGTGAGCCAGCCGGGTGCCCAGCTGGGAAACCAGAACACCCCTCCCCCACCCCACTCCCTGTAAGCAACTGGCTGATTCCGAGGACTCAGGGTGAAATGACAGCAACCGAGGTGAAAGGATTAGCTTGATGTTTAGGTTGTTTGATTGACTTTGCAGGCCTGAGGCTGGTGGTCTGGGCATCTATTTGGAGGATGGCAGCGTACACTGTGGCAACTGTGGGGGATTTCCTTCTGTCTTGTTTTTGAAATGCAATGTTTTGTTCCATTTTACTGTTTTGTTTTATTCCTGTATCTGGTAACCTGAGCAACTACTTTGGAGATAACAATATGCAGTATAGCCACCATTGTTTAATTCCTATCATCTTGTTTTGAAAACCTATATAGCTATTTTTTTTTGTCATTTTGCTTTTGTTGTTGTTTTTTTAGGTTTGCTTGCTTCTTGATTTTTCTGATTTTTTTCTCTTTAAAATAAAATAAAATAAAAAAATAATAAAGAACTCCTCCTTAGCAGTGTTTCCATCAGCCCAGAGCCAGCTTCTCCTTTCATCCTCAATGCTGACATCAGGAGACCGGATAACGTTAGTCAGCAAAGCTGGCTGCCTTTGGAAGAGTTTCATGACAGCCAAGAAAGAAGAAAAAGGATGGGAAGGGGCAGAGTGGGCAACAGGAGAGAGGTGGGAGCAGGAGAGGAGGACAGAGCAAGTACAGTGGCAGGGGTGACAGCCCACACCAGCAAGCCCCAGTGCTCCTCAGGGTGACCACACCACTATGCCCATCTCGCCCCCTTCTAATCAAGAGTTTAGCAAATTCAGGTCCTCTTTTTCTCACTTCTTACTCCCTTTAGTACTTTTTCTTTTTTCTAATGCCAAATGCAATGGGCTTACAAGTATTCAGAAGAGACTCACTACGTTTTTGAAACAGATCTCAGTGGGTGGTGAATTTGGAGATTCTGATGCATAGCATGAGGCAAAGGGAGAAGAACACAGTGCTCAAACTTGGAGATCACTGACTGCAAATTCCTCATTTGCAAACAGGCCAAGAGAGACTCTAAGAAATTAAGGGATTGCTCAGACTCAGAGCGCACGCACAGCCAGGCCTGGAGCACAAGCATTCCGACTCCTCTCCTGTGCTCTTTCTTCACCCCTCATGGACACAAATACAGCCAGAAGGTTCTTCAGTCACAGGTGAAGGTCGAGGGGCATGGATTGCACTCTGATAATACAGTCAAATTGATTAGCCCACAGCGACGCTTCCTCTCCTAAGGAATGCGCAGGCTCCCCAGCCAGCTGACGCTTGACATCACTGAGGAGGAAGAGCAATGCACTGAAAAAATAGTCATGGGAGCATGACTTTGGTTAGCTAGAGGATTTGACTTTGGAACTGACTTTTAAGTGATTTGGGTAAAGTTCTCTAAAACTTCCCTATGGTTAAATTTGTTCTACAAGATAATTGACATAATGATACCAAATGTTATTGCAACTTGATGATATTGGCTTTCTAAGATCCTTTCTACTCCTTGCGTTAGATTTTCAGATATGACGGAAAAACAATCTTAAGACTAGCCTAGTTCCATACACAGAGAAAAAATTATTTCGCTTTTGTTTTTGAAACTCTGAGAGACGGTTTAGTTACTTGCTTTATTTTGTAGACTAAGGTCTCAAGAGATATTGCTCCGAATTAGCTCCATTGACTTAAAATACTCCTGCAGATTTGTGGACGACCGCGTGATGATTGGTTACCGTCCACTCTACAAAGAACAGTCGCTTCCAGTGCGGCTCCTGTAATGGCCCAAATGGAGACAGGCTGGGTGTCTTTAGCATTCAAATATGGGTCACACACAGGGAAGCTCCAATCTTTTGCCAATGGCTAAAGTTCTAAACCTTAGTTTTTAAAATGAGAAGTAAATCCTTTTCTTCTTCCTCGTCTCAGTTTGTTATAAGCAGGACCCTAAATGTGTCAAAGAAACAGTTCGTTGAGCACTCTTTTCAGATTCTTGTTCTACCTTTCTATCCTCCATCTGCTGAAGCAATCATCTTCAGTTTCATGCTCCTAAATACACTGCTATGAAAGCATCTCTCCCCTGTCCAAAGACTTCCACTGGCCTCCCATTGTAAATAAAATAAAGTTGAATTTTTTTTCTGCCATTCAACACCTTTTAGCATTTGCCCTACACTGCCTTCTCAGCTGCGTCTCACTCCGAATTACTTCTTGTAGGTGACATCTCTGTATCACTAATCAATCTCCCTCTGTCTTTCTCTCTTTCTTTCTCTCTTTCCCCCTCAGAGTCTCTGCCTGTCAAAATTGTACCTGCCCTTCAAATACAGTTTACATCCTTTATCTTGACTTCTAAGAGATCCATGTGATCAGTGATTGAACATCTAGCACTTTTTTTCTGGGTGGAGGAGGACCACTCTTACAGCACTAGACACATAGGACTTTGTCTTAGATCCATTTGTGGTAGCAACCTCTTTCCCTTTCCTGAATGTGTATTCCTTGAAGCTAGAAAGAGTCCTAGAGACCCGTCATTTCCCCCATTATACCTAGTTCAGGGGCAACTAAATAAAAACTCTAGAGACAAAGCTGGTTTGTCTTAAGCAGGCAAGCTCCACAAGACTCCAGTCTGCTTCTATGTGGTCAGTTACAAGCATGTTGCTTTAAGAAGCTTCTGAACAAGTTGAAAGAGAAAGTTTGTAGAATAAAGGCTGTACAGGAAACGTTGACCAACTTCTTGTCAGCCCATGTTTTTTTTTTTTTTTTAGTATATTTGCTGCCAAAGCGAGCACAATTGTTTTTGTTTGTTTGTTTTTTAGAAAATATTCACTCATTTTTAAAATCCTAAGAAATTCTACATTTAAAATGCTTTTCTTCCTGATTATCTTGAAAGGTCAAAAGGTCTAGCAAACAGAGCTCACATCACCACAGGGCACAAATTCACTGTGGCTGAGCAGTCTACGTTGCATCTTCGCCCCGACTTCACTCTGCCCAAGTCACTCTGTTTGCCTGGACCTGGAGCCTGAGGCTCTGAGCAGGAAGAGGAGAGAGACTGGGAGCAAAGAGAATCAGATGAAGATGAAGACTGTTCGGAGTCAGTGTAAGCTGCAGGGAAAGCAGCTGGTGATAACCTCAAAACATATTTGGATGATGAGAACCTATAGTGAATGCAGAAAAAAGTAAGAATTCATACCATGCTGTCTTGTCTTGAGGCATGAATACACACTGTCACCATCAGCAAGTCACTGGGACTAAGTAGATCATCTCAGTATCTACATGAAGGACACTGTTTACAGCAAAATAAAATCCTTCCTGGAAATCCCATCAGCAGAATCTTCTTATGACTTGGAAAAGAACTTGCGTTTGAATACTGGAATGTTATGGAACTGCGGGGAGCTCTAGGCTTTTGCAGAATCTTCCAGGGTCCAGACAACAGCAGTGGTCACCCATGCGTAAGTAAGGGTGACCTTTCCTTTTTCCTTGCAAAGAACCAGTCAACACGGCCACCTGGGGGCGCTGTTGCACACCACATTCAGAATTAATCCGCAGTATCGGCTCACCCAGCTGTCATTGGGCCTTTCTCAAGGATTTACTCTCATCCATCAATCTATTTTTATTGAAAAGTTACCTGGGGTTATTCCAGCCTTGCTCTTAGAAATAAGATCTGCTAAACAACAAATAGAGAAGAAGTAAAAAGTAATATGGAAGAGTGAACGTGGCAGCACAGGTCATGGTAAAGTAAAACCTTTACCTAAGTGGACTTTGCTTGAATTATGGAGCTCATGCCTGCAGTTCGTCTCAATCCCACTGTTTATTCTTCCGGACTCTTCCACCAGGGCTCCTGTACCCATTCAGTACCCACTCCTCTCCTCCCTTCCCTGCAGATCAATCCAGGGGGCAGCAGGAGGTGGCAGAAGAATTCACCCTGAGAAAAGGAGTCCATTTGCCCCCTACTCACCCAGTTCACTCTGGAAGGTGTGATCCTGTGGGAGGACGGAGTGGGAGTTCCCAATGGTTCCTCCGCCCACAAACCAGTTCACGTTGGGATTCCAGCGGTTCACAAAGCCACAGAGATGGTTCTCTTCAAAATCACATTCTGGGGAGAGAGAAGAAAATAAATGTTTCACAGATGTACAGTCATCCGTGCGGATACCCTGCTCACTGCAGAGTCTGCTGTTAGACATTGGGAGGCCCCGTCTTCTTTTTATTTTTTCTTCTTCATTTTATTTTATTTATTTTATTTTTTTGTTGTTGTTGGTTTTTTGAGGTAGGGTCTTGCTATGTAGTACAGACTGCCCTCGAACTCACGGCAAGTCTCCCGTTTCAACCTCCCAAGTGCTGGGATTACAGGTGTGCACAACCATGTCCAGCGTCCTCTCTCCTTTTGCCTGCTGGAACTTCTGTGCCAAGACTGGACAACACTAGCCCAAAGGAGAGACCCTGAGAGGAACTGAGCCTCTAACTCATCGCAGTCCCTCTGTACTGGGGCCTTTCCAATTATTAACCATGAGGCTAGCTGCGTGGCTCATCGCATGGCTTGGCCTGTTTCTTCCTATGTGGACTGAAGACAATATTCCCACCTCATAGGACTGTTTTTAAGTATGGACAGCTCCCAGCACGGTGCCAGGTGCATGACCAGTGTTTGGTACAAACTGGCCATTTTGGACATTCATCTCTATCAAATTAAATTAAATTAAAAATTATCTTTTTGTTCTGGGGATTAAACACTCTCAGCCTCATCATCTCTATTTTAATGCACTATTTAGGATCACACTCTCAGTTCTGCAGAGTTTGCCCACCACGTAGGTTCTTTCTTTCTTTCTTTCTTTCTTTCTTTCTTTCTTTCTTTCTTTCTTTCTTTTTATTTCATCTCTTTCTCTTCTGAAGATGTGAACAAATGTCCAGAGCTGAGGTGCCCATTTCCTAGGTCCTGAAATCCTCTGACTTTCATAAAAGCAAGAACCTAGTTAGAGTCAGCAGGGCAGGGATGTCGTGGCTCCAGGCCCTTTCTGCAGCTCTTGAGAAGAGAAGGCTGATGAAGAGACTTTCCCCTCTTTTTAGTGGCACTGACATGTTTAGTATGATTGGTCCCCTGTCAACAGGCTCTGTTAGTGGAAAAAGAAATTCACAAACCAGTGCCTCCATGGACTCTCATAATCCTGCAATTAAAAATTCAAGACGGGATTGTGTTGACCATTCCTCACTGATCCCTCTCAATCCACCATTCCCTTCCCACCTCCTCTGTCCTCCAGAGGGTGGCCTGTCTGTCGTAAAGGAACCTGACCCCCAGGGATAGCCCCCCCAGGTCCCCCCAGCTATGCTGCTATGGCTTGGCCATGTCCTTTTACTGAAGGCAGAGCCTACTTAAGAAGCCCTTACCATACAGCTACGATTTCCAGGTTCTAGTGACTCCTCCTCCCTCGCCCCTTTGGGCCTAAGCAGGGTAACGGCTCATGAGTCATCACCACCACTCGTCCTGTGGTCCTGTGTCACAGGGCTGCTCCTTGGTTTCCTTCACCACTCACAACTCTCTGGCCTCTTTGATGAGTTTCCCCAGATTACTCAGGTTGAGTGTACCTTGGTTTCCACCTTCCTGGCAGGACCCTAGCTGGCAGTTATTGATGTGTTTTTACACTGGCATAGAAAATGTTTAAGATGTATCTTTCCATGCCAACCAATGCCCAATGTTCAGAGCCAAAGCCTGGCATAGAACATAATAAAGCGCAAACTATCCTCTGGGTGCTAAGCACTATTCTGAGTGTTATACATGAACTTACTCCTCGAAGCAGTTCCACAGGATCGATGCTATTACTAATCTTATCTTTCAGATGCGGACCCAAGAGATGAGGTATCCACAAGGAGAGGAGAGTTGAAAGGGTGATCGCACCGTTTAACAAAATAAAATGTTGCCTTTCCTTTGGCTTTAAACAAGCTGAAAGCCACCAAATAACTTGAAGAAAGGCCATGGATATTTCCTGAGTGCCCAGCACGGTACCAATCCCCAGCATAGCCAGAGGCTCATCAGTCTTCCCAGGAATGCAACCGAGGAAAAGAGGCTGAGGGCCAGCAGGTGGCGCTGCAGGGTGAGACTGACTCCCGTGGGGTGCAGACCCGGTCCCCACCCCGCAGGCCCTGCGGGGCGCCGCCCGGGTGCAGGCTAAAGGAAACCCAGGAGCGGTCTAACCGCGGCTCACTTTCCGTCCCTCTTCCTTTTCTTGCCCTAGACAGACCCTGGGAAGAGAACTTGCTGCCTTGGGACCCCAGGGTTCCGGCAGGGGTTCCTTTTGGTTTAGATCCATCCTCTTCTCTCCACTCACTCCACACCCACGTCCGCACGGCCTCTGAGCGCTGTCAGCGCGGCAAACCCGCCCGGGTCTATCGACGTTTTCCACCTGCATCGCGGGGCCCCACTGAAGACCTTCGCCCTGTCCCCTCCGTGGATTCCTGAGGTTCCCGCCAGCTCCTCCACCTACACACTGTCCGTGTCTTCAGCTCTTTGGCCCCCGGCAGCTCCTCATCCCTGCCTCCCGCCTGCACTCGCACTGTATAGTTCAGACGTTCGAGCTCGCCGTCTAGGCCCAGACTTTGGTACGGGTCTCCCTGAGGAGCACAGACTCTCACTGCAAACCCCTGACTCGGCCTCTGGCCTTTGCCTGGATGCGTCCATAGCACGCCCGTGCTTCTCTGGTCGCATTTATGAGTGGCGGACAAGGAGAAGGTAAGCACCTGGAAGGCGGGTCCCGTCTTCTCTTCATTCCCTCTCAGAAGGCGGCATGTGGGGACAGCTAGCCAACCCTGCCCAAGCAGAATCTAAGTGATAACTGTGATTAACCCAGGGCGAAGGTGAGCCAAGAGAGTAACGGAGGAAAGGAGCTAACACCCTGCCTGCTTTGGGGTTTACACCAAGCCAGAAATTATCCAAGAACATGTTGAGGTTAGGGTGGTAAGGCCGGGTGCACTGTCGCTGTGTCTACTTTCCTTTCATTAATCCAGGCAGACCAGGAAAATGCTAATGAGCCTTCCTACGCTAAAGACAGAGAAATAATGGCCAGCATTCAAGTGACCCTAGCAAACAAGTTAAAACACTGTGCATTACGCAGTGTGCTCTACAGCCCACTTGGTCTTTAGGGTTGGTTCAGTACTTCTGGCGACAGTAGATTTTAGGAAAAAAATGTTCACATTCTCATGCAAGGAAAAGGAAACTCACCAATACAGTAGCCGGTGGTCATCCTGATTTCAAAGAGGGCAATGCTGGCTGTGTTTCCCTGTCCCAGGACACCTTCTATTAAAATCTGCACAGCACATAAGCAAGAAGGGGTGTTAGACTCCAAAACAGAACGTTTCCTGTATTTTACATGTCAGGGACTGCTCAGCGATTGAAGGCAAACAAGATTGTTAGCTTTAGCTCGTTGCTACTGGACAAGAATCTCACTATGGTCATTATTAAAAGACTGTGTGTGCACTCATATTTATGCAAGCTTGTGTGCGTATGCGTACATGTGTGTATGCGTACATAAACACACACATGTATCCTTAGAACTTTGAGGTGAGCAAGGTTCCCATCAGAAGCTTGGAATCAGTTGTTTTCTGCTGCTATCCCAACCACTACGTTCCCCTGTGCTTGGGGTGGCACTAATGGGTGATAGAGAAGAGCGCTAGCGTCCTTGGGCAAATCCATCCTGAAAATGGTCAGAAACAGAGGGCAGTGGACTTGGGGAGAAAGAAAACCCTGGGAGGAAAGGCAGGAAGCCCAAACCTCACAAAGCAGTGGGAGATCTCCACATACAATGGAGGAAGCTCATGAATCAAAATGTAATTTCTATTTTTTCTACACATCTATTTTACACAAAGAACAGACAGAAGCATAAAAATTTTTGTGGCTAATTTCCAGGAATGTTATGGTTTGTGTTTGGACCTGTTTCTGAAAGTATCTTCTGTGGTTTTAGCCCCATATTTTGTGACTACGCTGGGAGATTTAGGATGTGACAACTGTTTGGAGGATGATGTGAGAGAGAATTCAGACCTTCAGTGCTCCTGTCAACAACTGCCTGGTGGGGAAGGAATCCAGCAAGATGGGGGCCATAGTAGAATGCAGGATTTCAAAACTTTTCAGAGAAGAAGGATGAGACTGGGACCCAAACGGCAAGTTCGGAATGGAGGAGGTTCTCACGAAGGTTCCATTGTGACCTCAGTGATGCGTCCTTGCTAAAGATCATACCTCATGGCCAAGTATGATCGGATTCCATCCTCCTTCCCTACTCCAGCCCAGCCCCAACTTCTTATGTTCTTTGCTTTCCTTTTCTAGCACTTCTGACAGGACAGCTTTCCTCTTTGCAGAGGAAACAGAGTATGTCCCATGAGCATCATTCTTCTTTTAAAATATTTCCATTTTTTCTTTTGTTATAGTTAATATCTTGATCCAACATTGTGGAAATGAAACCACTAGGAAGACAGCATAAATGCACACCACATAGAATTCAGAAAGACTAATTAAAACTATAGGAAAGGAAAACACTTTGTAAAGTTCATTAGGAGATCTATCTCCATAGAAGATGCCGGCTTAGTCATCATTTAGATTCTTATAGAAATTTCATTTAAATAGGTGGGAAAATGTGGGAAGAGCTCTTTTAATTAAGCAATATTAATTCACATTACTAATAATCTCTCATGACATACCTAGCCACGATGGCAGAAGTTTTACAAGATTTCATACGGGACAAAGCACATATCATAAACCCCACATCTTCCTCCTAAACTCCACTCACCTTGAAGGTTTTGGAACTGTTTTTCAAATCCAGGCTGGCTATGAGCCAGCTGTCGGAAGGCTCCTTCGCTGACCAAAGCAAGCGATCAAAGCTTTCATCCTCGTATCTCACATAGAGGTTCAGCTGGCTGGGAACCGACAGAGACCCGGAAGACGCGCTGATCTGATAGACCAAGCGGAGGCAGCTCCATTCCTCAGCCTGTAGCTCAGGACTTAGCAGCACGGCTTTCTCCCCCTGCTTGGCAAAGGAGGCGTCCACATAAACATAATGGCCTGCAAGGAGAAAGGAACACAGGCAAGAGGTCGGGCTCCTGTTGGCCACTTGGAAACAGACACGACTGTGGCGCAGCACATCTGTGAACAGAAGGAACCTGCAGGTGCATTTTGTCGGTGCACTGGAGGCTGCCTGAAGGCTGAACTCATGGCCTTTGGTGAAAACCGTGAGACAGTCCAGCAACACTGGGGCCACCTCCCTGCGTGAGAGCAGCAGGCTGGAGGGAAGCAGGGCTGCCCCTTTGGAAGCTGGCGTGTGCGCTCCACTTTGCCCAAATCTCCATCACTTGTTATAACTCCTGACACGGAGGCCAAGTGTCTGCTGCCTTTCCTTCTCTAATACCACTCGCTTAGCACACTGTCCCCTTCTCCCTGCTGCCCATATGCACATGAGTGTCCAGGTTAAAGGGCATGGAGTGGGGCGGGCAGGGGGTGCTGCCCAGAGGGGCAGACCTCCCAAGACTGGAGCCAGAATAACTCAGTGGACTCAGCCTTTACGTCCGTAACTCCCCTCATACCCGGTGATGAAGTCTGCATTCTATCAGTCTACATCCTTTGGTTACCTCAGACTGGATCTTGGGAACAAGGCAGGAAGAGTTCAGTGTAAGCTGTTTTTAAAAAATTGAAAACAAGACTCCCTTCCTTATGACTAAATCTCATAGGGCTGAAAACTAAATGGCAAAGTATATGCAAAACAAGCAGCACAGGCCTTGGAAAGCTGTGCACACTCCAGGATCGGTACCCATCTTGTGCTCTTCGTCTGTCCCTTCTGCTCGCTCACTTCCTCCTTCCTCCTCTTCCCCTACTTCTCCTATTCACTTACCCTTCCCCTTTTTCTCATTCTCCTCCTCTTCCTTCCTTTCTCCCCTGCTCTTGGCTTCCCTCTTCCTTCCAGCCTCCGTCTATCCTCCTAACACTGCCAAGTGCTATCCCCTGGTCGCCCCAGGATACACAACAGTGTTTTTAGGAAAAATGGGGGGAAGGAAGGTCATTGCAGCCCAAAGTACTAACCTGAGACTTCCAAGCCCTGCTCTGGACTCCTTGCTTCTTATGCCAGTGATCTTGTTGCCCATGGGCTTTTGGGGACCCCTTCCCCTCCCTTTCTGACCTGTAGACTCATGTTCTTTTTTTTTGGTCTTTTTGAGACAGGGTCTCACTCTGCAGTTCAGGCTGATCTAGAACTCACTTTGTAGCCCAGGCTGGCCTTGAACTCATAGCAGTCCTCCTGCCTCAGTCTTTTGATTGCTAGGATTACAGGTGTGTGCCACCATGCCTGGCCAGATTCTGATTCTTGACCCAAGGTCTCCTATTTTTGGCCAGTGTTTAAACTGCCATCTTCCATCTCTTGGCCGCATACCCCAACCCTTGCAGATTCAGGTCCTCAACTCTAAACTCTTACTGCACAGGCCCTGAAACGCCTCTTTGCTCTGCTCGATATTCCTCAGTACTTCTTCCCACACGTGTGCCAGTGCCCGTGCCAGCCGGGATCCCTGCCTCTGACAGGCCTGCAGCTCAGTGGACGGCCGGCCTCCTATGTGGGGCACAGTTAGGCACTGTCTCCCGGCAGCGTCGTCTGCTGGGGGAACGGTTCTGAGGTGGAGCTCTGTCTCCAGCCGGCGATCTTCTTAACATAGCAACCACCCACTGGGTACAAATAGCAACTGCTTCTAGGGCCTACCCAGGCGCCCCCTGGAGGAGTCTGGCCTTCTCTGCCATTTCGGCCACCACCATGACCTCCTCCATACACATCTGACACTTGGCAGGAGGCAAGCGCTGCTCCAGGCGGGGCACAGGCTCCTACCAACGAGAGGGCTGGATGGGCTTTACGGTACTGAGCCAGGGCCCCTGATGACAGTGGTTTTTTGAGTGCAGTCTGCTTGCTTCCTCATGACCTGAAGGAACACAGCGCTGTCCTCCTCCCCACACTCTGCTAAGGTTCCAGGAGAACCTGCCTCTCGCTTCTGTCTACGCAGGCTCAAAGCGGGGTGGAAAAAGCATGGGGGAATTCAGTGTGTATTTCAAATCCTCTCTGAGGAAGCAGAGATTTAAGAAACGGGATATAAAAAAGGAAAGCAACATTAACGGTTCCCACTGGGTCCTATCTGCGGAGGACCACTGAGACAGCTTCTCCCGAAAGAAAACACTTTGCCTCCAATTTTGGTTCACCTTTGCCCTACTCCCAGGTACTGACACGCACAGAGCTGTCTAGGGAGATGCTCAATCCCTTCCACTGGCTTTAAGCAATGCAAATGGGTCTAACCGAGGCAGGCACGATGTGTAACCTTGGAAACAAAGCCACAGGTCTGTGATGCCCCGCCTACAGTGCCTTCCTACTAAGCATGAACTAGGCCGAGAGATGCCACACTGTCAGATCGAGCCTCGAGAAAGAGGCAGTGATGTCCTAGGGCAACTGAGGCCAGCCATTGCAGCTGAAGCACCCAACCCAAAACACGAGATACTTCTTCAAACTATGCCATGCAGATGCCTCCAAAGCAGAGGCTACCTGTTACCAGTACTCTTTCAGCGTACCTCTCTCTGCATACTGCAGAGGGGCCATTGCGCCTCCCAGCCCAGCGTGCAGAATTCATGTAGTTCCCGCCGTTCTCACAGTCACTCTACCCTGAGCCACGCCCCTCTTCATGAACTATTAACATCAGGTTTGGGCCTGGGTTGTGGCCTTTGTTCCCCCTGAACTTTGGACCCTCTTGGCTCCCCACACTGCAGCTATGTCTCTGTCTCTTTTTTCTCACTGTGGGTTCCACTGGAAGTGGTAGACTGGAATTTACTCATGAGAATTCCAGTAACCTTTCCCTGGGATTACAATTTATAAACTTCTCCCAAACGTGATGAGGTTTGGGGGTGCTTATTCTACCAAAATTCACATAAAATATCAAGTTTGCAGCCCCAGACATCCAGTTCTCCCTGTGGCTTCTGACACTCACCCACTGCCTCCTTCTTTTCCAGACTCAAAAAAAGAGCAACTCAACTGGAAGCAGTAGTTCTCAAACTTGAGCCCAGAGTGCCCTGGAGAGTTTGTCCAAACAGAGCTGTGTTCCTAATTGAATGCATTTCTGGGATGCACCAGGTGATGCTGACGCTTCCAGTCTGTGGACTATACTTTGAGAACCACTGAATTATAATGTCTGACAGAGATATAGGGCTCACTGATTAGATCCCTCCTATCTGTACAAGAAAATGCAGGCATGGAAAGGAGGGAGAAAATGGTTCTACTCACAGGTCAAATTCAAACCTAAGTAAATGTGTGCCCTAACAGATTCATAGAGTCCATTACCAGTAATTGCCTTAACTTTTCAGTGAGAACCATTAAAAAATCTATCTTGACATCCTTTCTCAACATATCAGACTGTACTATAAATATATACTAATGATCTCTTGTTAAAAGCCTTTGGAGCACACAATTTATAAAATGTATTATTTAAAATACCTTGATACCATACTGTATGATGAATGTTGGTGCTCTTCGCGGAGTGATTTTTGACATCTTAGCCCAAAATGTTGGCTATTTTAAAATATTGGAATGTTGCACTTAAATTATGGATCCCAAATACATTTTTAGGTCATATTGTATGAATGTGCCTATTAGCTGCATTGCAGGGCATTCAAGGATTGTGCATCCAACTGATTTTGCATCTACTCAGTGGAATAATGTATTTTTCTAGATCAGTTACCTAACTCCAGTGTTACTAGCACTGCCAAGTTCAAGGTAAATCTTTCAATTGATTCAGGCCATTGAGGCAGCCATGGCAGTGGAACTAAAGACACTCGCGAAAGAGAACTTCCAGAGCTGTTTCAGAAAGTGGCAAGAATGGTGGGATAAATGTGTTTGAAGCCAAGGGGAGTGCTTTGAGAGGAATGAATGCAGTGTGTCTCCCCACTACAAAATTGAGCTTTGGCAGGGGCAGGGGTATACTCAGGGGTTCTTTAATTTCACAGAACACAGAACTTATTCTCTCTATACATTATTTAATACATTGAATATTTAACTAAATGTTCAAAAGGAAAAAATGATCCCTAAACAATCTTAATGCTAAAAAAATTAGTCGTTAAAAGATCTGTTGTGCTATTTGGTGGATATTTTTCTTTAGTTTCAGACATTAACTCAATATATATCTTTTCTTTTAAAAATCTGTATTATACCATTATTTGTAACTCTCATGTAGTGAGTTTTCATCACTGTGCCTGCCAATATACCTACAAAATCATCTGTAAGTGTTCAAATGGACCCAAATTGCTGGCCATAATTGGTCATGCCTCATTTCTCCTTTCGCAAACAAAAAATGTGCTATTTTGACAATTGGGCTTAACATATTATGTTGTAGATTATGCTTCATTGAACTATTATTGCATGTTTAAATTAGATGCCACTTAAATTTATTTTATGACCATCAATAGCTGATCAAAAAGAACCAAATGTTTCCAGTAAAAAAACGAATGGCAATGTGTCTTTTACTGTAGTAAGTTTTTTTCAATGTTTAAATATTCATATTTGTCAATCACACCTTATCATTCACATTCTATAAAATTCATCCTTTTAATATAATTCAATAGTTTTTAGAATATTCTCAAAGTTGTGCTATTACCATCACTAATTTCAGAATACTTCTATTATCTGCAAAAGAAAACCCTGTACCCATTAGTAGCCATTCCTCAACCCCCCTCCCCTGTCTCTGAACACTATTAATCTACTTTGTCTAAACAGATTGGCATGTTCTTGAAATTTTATATAAAAGAATCACATCGTATGGGCTCTTTTGTGGCTGGCCTGTTTCACTCAGAATGTTTTTGAGGTGCATCCATAATGTATCATGTTATCAGAATTTCATTCCTTCTGAGGCTGAATAATTTTCTACTTTACAGACATGCTACAATTTCTTTATCCATTCAGTAGTTGATGGACATTTGGAATGTTCCATCTTTTGGCTTTTATGAAAATAATGCTGCTATGAACATTTATATATGAGTTTTTGTGTAGACATAAATTTTAATTCTCTTAGCTATATGCCCAGGAAGTCATAGCTATATGTCATGCTAGGTTATATGCTAACTCTACTTTTAGCTTTTGGAGGAACTGCCAAACTTTGTCCAGTGACAGCAACATTTATATTCTACTAGCAATGTGTGAACATTCTAATTTTGCACATATTCATCAATATTTGCAATTGCCCATTTCTTTCATTGTCATTCTGGTCGATGTGAAATGGTATCTAAAATGTGTTTTGTTTGTTTGTTTGTTTGTTTTGTTTGTTTTTGTTTTTGTACTGGGAATAGAACACAGGACCTTGTGCTTGCCAGGCAGGCACAGTGCCACTGAGTTGTATCCCCAGCCTGAAGTGGTATCTAATTATGGTTTTTACTTGCATTTTTCTAACGACTAATGATACAGAACATCTTTCATGTATGTTGAGTTATAAAAGGTTTCACATATTCTGATACTAGAGCTTATGGAATATATGACTTGCAAATATTTTCTCCCACTTTGTGGTTTGTCTTTTTACTTTTTTGGTGTCCTTTGAAGTATAAATATTTTTTAAGTCTGATCAATTTCTTTTTTTTACTTTTGTGTGTGTGTGCCTTTGGTATTATAGCTAAGAAACTATTCTCCAACTTAAAGTTCAAGGTTTATATTTCATGTTTCCTTCTAAAAGTTTCAAGCATTTAGCTCTTTGATTTAGTCTTTGATCTGTTCTAAATTATTTTTTGCCCATCGAATTGTCTTGTAATCCAGTTGAAAATAATTGAGCACATATACAGGGCTTATTTCTGGGCTCTCATTTCTGTTCCACAGACCTATGTCTATTCTTATACTTGTTCCACACTCTTCTTACTCAAACTTTGTAGCAAGTTTTGAAATTGGGACATGTGTGGTTCTTCACTCTTCTTTTTCAAGATTGTTTTGACTACTCCAAATCCTCTGTACTTCCATATGAATTTAGAGAGCAGGATGCTTGAATTAAAATAAGTTACACCACCATGAAGTTCACTGTTACCAATACTCAGGTATTTTCTTGAATTTATAGGGTGTTGTAAGATTTTCCTTAATTTTCAGTGTCCTTGAAACCTTGATTTCATCATTTTTGCCAATTTGCTTATTGTGTATGTGGGGAGAGAATTTTCTGGCATCCTAACTACACAAACTGAGGACTTCATTCCCTTCGCCATCTTTTTAAACCAGTAAGAATAGAAAAATACTTCAAAGCTATTAAACAGGAATAAATAAGAAAAGATAAAGACTGAAATCACATGAGGTTTAGGAGGTTGGTCATGACACATCAGGCCAAGGATCTGGGCGAGATTTCCTGGCCACACTGTGGGAGGCATGTCTGCAGAACAGGGGAGGATCCACTTCAGATACTGCTGCTTAGACCATCTGAATTGATTTATGAGACATTCATTGGAAAAGATAATCTCTTTAATGTGTCAGAAAGGCCCATAAACTCCTAATCAGATGCTTTTAAAAGGTAAGTCAGCAATCAAAAACATAATTAAAACATCTTTTCTCAAAGGCCCGACTCCACATGCCCCAGGGTGTGAACATGTTTCCTTGTCACATGCAGGCATCAGAAAACAACAAAAACATAAAAAGCTCTTGTGTTTCTGTGAAGACAAGATGTGAAGAACTGAGTCTTGAGGTCATGCTCAATTGCTGGATGCATCAGTACAACCAGAGCCTAAGCATCAAGACACAGCCAGATCGATCTAAGTCCAAGGCCATCATGGAGGCAAGGCAGACAAGGGACACCTACCACAGGGACTTCTCGGCACCCCTGGAATTCTGTTAGCTAACGAATGGACAGTAGCCCACCTTACTCACCATTTCACTGTCCATGGTTTCAGTTCACTGTGGTCAACCACAGTCCAAAAATATTAACATTCCGGGAAGAAACAGTTCATAAATGTTAAGTTTTGTGCCATTGCAAGTAATGTGATGAAATCTCACCCTATCCCTTGCTGTGGCACTGGGGACACAAATCATCCTCTTGCACAGCCTATGTATGCTGTGTATGCTACTTACCTATTGGTCACTTGGTAGCTATCTAGGTTATTAGACTGACTATGGTGGTATCACAGTATTTGTGTCCAAGTAACCTTGTTTTGCTTAATAGCCACAGGATGAAAAAATAGTAAAACTAGTAATTCAATTACAGTAACTTGTTGCAAAGTTTCTACCATATTATTAATTTTTAAATGTGCTTAAATTATAAATAGCATTATATCATAGTATGTATATATTGGAAAAAGCACAGTTATCTATGGGGTTTGGTATGCTCCAGGGTTTGAGGCATCCACTGGAGGTATTAGAACACATTTCTCATGGGTAAGAGGGGGACAACTTCACTGTTTTTCAGGTATGATGATCACGTTGGGGTAACTATGTGGTACAATACACTTCACCCAAGATTTACAATGTGTAACCTAGGTTTGAGATTTGTCATGCATACACTAACTGTGTCATCAGTTTTTTTTTTTAAATCTGGAAAACAAGTATAATAAAAGAATGGAGTCTCATTATACACAATTCAATATTTGGAATGTTTCTTAAAAACTTTCAAATAAGTTAAAAACCACCTGACCACTACCATCATACACACAATGTATTTTTCATGTGAAGAGCCTCTAGGCAAAATCTATCACCCAATTTTCAAAATAAATATTTCCACACAGAAAGGAAACCTGGTATGTTGTACACAAATCTGGTATAATATGTAGAAAACCATATATACACTGTTCTCCCCGCTTAATGGACCAAACTTCCAAGGGTAAGTTTGAGGGTCTACAGTTGTCACCTTTTGTGCTGACACACCTTTTTTTGAAAGGAAAACTCAAGCAAGCCATGACTTTATACCTATGGGCTGGTTGTGTGAACCTGATGGAATGATGCATATAAAATGCTTTGTAAGTGGTAATGTTTGTCAATTATTTCTACTCTCATTCTCAGGGGGAGGAGTCCTTCAGTTGTTCCAGAGATCATGAGAAATTTGTTTTATCTTCTCACAGTTCTTTGCAGCACGAAAGTAGATATTTGCTCGGGCAGCAGATCAGCAGCGTATTTTCAGTGCCAATATGAGAACAGCCTTCATTCATTTCACTTAAGCTTCTCTTTTGATTTTGAAATCTATACCTCTATCTTCTTTAGTGGGGTCTCCTCCTGGTTTCATCCTTGCAAGTCACCTCTTCACAACTCAGGCCCCTTGTTCTCAAGAACCCAGGACCATCTAAAGTAGAGTTCAGATATTTACTCCTGGTCTGATTCTCATCGAAATCTTCTAACCCAGCTCTGACAGTAGGACGTGCCCACATCTTTCTTTTGTTAGCTCTCAGGACTTGACATATCTAACACAAGGATGCTGCCTCTTCCTCCTCCTCCTCCTCCCCCTCCTCCTCCTCCTCCTCCTCCTCCTCCTCCTCCTTCTTCTTCTTTTTCTTCTTCTTCTTCTTCTTCATCGTCTTCTTCTTTGACAAGTTCCTCCCCAGGGCTGAAGTCTAGCTCCTGAACTCGGGCTAAGATCTCTTCATCTGACTTCCTGGATGACTTTCTGTCTGCCTCCCTCCATCAGATCATGCTTATGAAAGAGTATGGTCGAGTGGGTAAGTATGGCTATCACACCAGCCAGATGTTTATCCAAATTCCAGCCATGTCACTTAGAAACTGTGTCACTTCGGGCAAATTGTTTGAAACTCACTTTCTTCATTGGTAAAGTGATACCAATTGCAGCACTTTAAATATAATTAAATATGGCAACACAAATAGAGTGGTTAGCACACTGCAAGCTCTTCATAAATGTTGGCTCTTACATCTGCAATTATCTGATCACCATGCTCTTTGGGAAGATTAGCCCACCTTGTTGTCATCTCACATTGAACCTGACTGGTACTCTGCTATTTGGTTTACCTACTGCCATTGCCCTACCTTTCTAATACTAATTTTGGCCCACTGTACAGGTCTTCTGGCCTTCTTCCTAGTGCTTGCTCTACTGTTGTGGACACATCTTTTTCTAGATCCTAGCCTCTCCACCCCACTACCCAACTGTCCACTGTGCTATGACAATCACCTCTGGGATCGAGCAGCTGATCAAAGCAGCCTGGGGAGTAATGCATGCAATGCATCTAACAAGGATTCATGAAGTCTCTGCAGAGAAGCAGAATACCAGTGTGAAGCTAGGAGGCCTCTATGGAAATGAACCCTCAATAATGCATAAACTGTCAGTTTACATTCTGAAGGCATTGTGCTTTCATTGCACATCAAAGGCTTTGAAAAAAATTAAAAAGTCAAATTTCTGAATATGTATTGGACGTGTGTACGAGTGCAGGGCTTCTCTAAAATGAATGATAATGTTACTATAAAATAACTGGAATAGCACTCCTAAAATGATTTTTAAAAAAACTATTAAATCTTTGGGATCATTATTACCTGGCTTTTCTCCATTAAACAGTTTCACAATTAACAATAAATTTAGTGATTATTTCTAGCAAGAAGGGTTCTGTTCTGGTAATATTTAAGAAAAATTACAACTATCTACAACTTTAATATTTCACTTTGTTTCATATATAGCACAGCAGTTCCATCTCTGTGATCTATTGAAAGTCAGCCCTTGTCATAAGGGTTTGTAAAGACAAAAAAAAAAAAAAAAAAA
>RJWM01015856.1:0-46756 GCA_004363535.1 Dasyprocta punctata | reverse complement strand
GTCTCCCCACTTCGGTTGTCATCTCCTCTGAGAGTTTAATTTTTGGACTCCCAACCTTGTCTGCCTTTACGTCAATCGGGTTTGTGCTGCTTGTATCGGAGTCCGGAGAGCGCCCTCTACCTTTCCTTCTTGGCATTTTCCTGGGCTCTGCTGTGTTTCCCCAGCCCGCCTCGGCTCTGCGGATGTCTGGTGAAGTGCGTGTGGATAGGGCCATCTGCCTAATTTCCTCTATCACCCCCAGGGCGCCCGTGCAGATTCCGCCAGGACCCTCCAGGGCCTGGTGTGGGCAAGGAACCGTGCCTAATTAGGTGCAGTTCCAGTCTCAAGATGGAAGCCTGTTCCTCGCTCTCCCTGGGGAGTGGGGGGTGCGGGGCTGGGGCCCGCCGAGTTTACTCACTCACCAGCTCGCGACCACCTCTTTCCATGATCGATAGCTGCCTCCACGGTTTCCGCCTTAGCCACAGAAGTTCAATCGCGCATCTCAAACACTTTAATCACACCTTCTCAGTTTGAGTCCGCGTTGGTTGGATTGAGCTCCGTCAGAGGTGCCGCCACCTTTGTTTACTTCTTCTTTTTTTTTTTTTTTACTCTTTCCGAGGGCTAGAGTTCTCATCCTACACTCCTCTTAGGTCCAGAGGATCCATCTCCCTCCCCTTTCCTTCTTTCTGTTATTGTACTATTTTGTATTCCAGCATTTGGGAGGTATATTCCAGGGAGCCTCCCTACGGTGGAGTCATCAGGTCGAACACAAAACAATTCTTAATAAATTTATATATTTTTCTAGTTAAACACATTGCTATGTTGATTCAAAAATGAGACATTCTTATTTTCCCATGTGTTGGTAAACATACCTATATTCCAGAGACTTTAATCACTTTTGTGCAGTTTCCTATATTAGTAATTGTCTTAGTTACTTTCTCACCTCTGAGACACAATACCCAACCCATACAATTCTAAGGAGGAAAGTTGATTTTGGCCCACAATTTGGAGAGGTTTCAGTCCATAGTCAGCAAGCTCCAAGTCAAGACTGCATGGCAGAAGAGAAAGAGCTCATGACATGGCATGTGGGAAGCAGAGGGATCAAGGAGGGAGGAGGGAGATGACCCTTCCAGGCCACACCCGCAGTGACCACCTCCTCCGGCCAAGGTTCACCTCCCCACATCACATTTAAGATGTAAACTCATCAGTGGACCAATCCACTTCTGAGAATCACAACCCCATGATCCAATCACCTCCCAAAAGCCCCACCTATTAACACATGAGGCTTTGGGAGACATCTAGATATAAACCATCACAGTGATTAAGGAAAAGCTTGATTTCAATTACAGTTCAGAAAAACATAAGAATACCATTTTCCCTGTACATGTTAGCATCCTCCCTGAATACTGTGGCACAGGAACACCAGATAAAGAAACTGATAAATTGATAATCAGTTAAAGTGTGTATGTTATATCTAGGATGGAGAAAGTACCCTCTCTATTCTCTAGATTTTTATTTTTAAAACAGCCAGATTTATTGTATATTTTCCTCTCTGCCTTACATGTAGTCCTTCTACTATCCCAAACATTTTTGAAAATAAAAGGCCTCCAAAAATAACTAATTTTAGACAACACTACATGGCCTGACACCACCATGAATATGTGAAGGTGAGGAAAATAAAGCTAGGGAAGCACTGGAACTCCATGTTTTCTCTACGTTTCCTCCCAGTCGTCTGCCCTTTTGAATTGGGGAGGTGCCATGACACAGCATAGTACCACCGTTTATACAACTGCTTTGTCTTTCCGTCCTGAAGAAAGTGTTTAAGTCACACAGCTGAAACTCAAAACTAAACCCTAAATAGAACTTACAGTCACGCATATGTCGCTTCCTCTGTTTTCCTCTTCTTCCTCTTTAGCATATGTATGTTCATTTACAAGGCACTCTTTTTGTCACAGAGGGAGGAGATACTAGATTTGAAAACCATTTGAACATTTTTGGCTTGGTTCACCTGCATCTCTCTTCAGCAGAAAATCCTAGATGAATAATCACTCTTTGGTAAATGGAAAAAAAAAAGAGTTGAAAGATCATTGATAATTAAAATATCCATTAAGAAAACCTTTACATTTCTTCTTCTTCCCAACCTTAGAGAGAAGATTATTTGCATAAAGAAATGCTGGAGGTTTTGGGTGGCTTGATTTTCCCAAAGGAAATAAGTCTCCTTGTTGCATAATGTATGTGCTCAGGAATAGGTGGTAAGTAAGCCATTTCTTTAGAGCATATTCTTGTATTAGTCATCTTCAAGATAAAGGAACTGAAGCAAGAAAGGAAATTTGCCCTTTTAATACTTTTTTCCACTTTTAAACTAAACTTTCTTTCAGTGATCCGTGTCTATATCCTCCAAAAGCACAGCTTCAATTTTTACTTTGAAAAATGGGCTCGGGCCGTTTTGTCAGCACGCATTCATCTCCGCTGGATGTTTAATCTGCTCCAGCCCTTCTGGAAAGCGTCCCCAGCCCGGGGTCTGCCAGCAGCCTTGGTGGAGTGATGCCCCTGTCGTGTGCCATCAGCTTCGCCAACGAGAGCAGCAGGCATCATCAGAAATGAAGAGAACACTTGGCTTTCAGACCATGAGAACCTCCTGCCTGGGGTTTCCAGCGTTACCTCCGTCCAGGTTCCCAGCCAGTTCCGAGACATTCATTTCTTCATTAGCTGTGGCAGCTGCTGGGAAGAGCGGTGGCCAGGAACGGAACCTGGTAGCTACGCTGGTAATAAGCTTTGCAAAGTGCTTTGAGCAGCATGCAGGAGCTGAGACCGCATCAGGGAAAAATGTAAAATCGCAACAAATCCTGCAGGAAGACCCGGTGTTCTGCTCTCTATTCAGAAGCTGTTATTAAACAGCTCACAAAGCAGAACTGTAGAATGGTCTGCTTTCTGTGACTGAGTTTTATATGTTTTGCTTCACCCCTCGCTTTCCCTTCCTGTTTGCTCTGAAGCTCTGATTGCTTTTTGAGAAGAAACATGTTCAAGTGATAGCAGCTGTGAGCTGGGCCTCAGTGCGGGTAGAGTGAGTTTCACGCACAGGAGGACTTGGCAAGTATCTTGTCACAGGATTAACTTGAGAATCTGCTTCATGCCATGGTCACCCGCCATGCCAAAACAGTGCAGCCTCTACCAAACTTGAAAGACACTATGCCAAGCAAAACGGAATCAAACATAAATTTTTTCAGGCTCTACTCATTTTGATCAGAGTTTTGTGGGTTTTTTTGTTGTTTTGTTTTGTTTGTTTGTTTGTTTTGCCATGTACTCTCTTGGCATTTTGGTAAGGTCTTTAGATTCAGATCAATGTAAATTTCTTTTTTTAAAAAAAATCATAAAACAGTATTATAGAAAAAAACAATAATATTGAAATATCATTGTCAAAATATTTGAAAATAAATTTGGAGGACTTTAGGCTTCCAGTCTGGCATGTGAGGATATTTGAAATCTCTACTTCCTACTGACAAGTAAAAAAGCAAGGAAGCTAAAAAATCAATACCTTTACTTAAATCCATTTATAAAGTAAGCTCATAGGGCAAACTGCTGCCCCCCAACAGGTCAGCAAATACAAAGAACCCCAATTTACTGCAGAGAAGCCCAGAAGCTAAAATTTCTGCAGCCAAAAGGTAGGACACTAACTTGTTATTGAGTAATGCCAAAGCCTCAGTAAGGATGAGTCTGAGACTTAAAAACCCCAGTAGGGAAGGACTGGAGTGTAGCTTAGTGGTAGGCTGCTTGCCTTGTATATGTGGGACTCTAGGTTCAATTTCCAGGACTACCAAAAGTCTCCAGCATGACCCAGACTGACCCTGAACTCACGTTGTAGTCCCAGCTGGCAGTGAACTCCTAATCCTCTTGCCTCAGACTCTAGGGGCTGGAATTACAGGATACATCACCACTCCTGGTTTGAGGAGTGATTTTAAATGCAAAATAGGTAAGTATCTGGATGCAAAGATAATTTAAAATAGAAATAATTTTTTCAAATGAATAGCATTTTTCTAGAAATCTCTCTTAAAAAGTAATGTGTCAAAAAGTGTGTAAAAAATTTCTATTTCAGCTATGATTATACATCTTCAAAAGTCAAAAATAATCTAAAGGTTAAACTAAAGTAAAAACCTATTCTGCCTGTCAGTATACTAGGCAACTTTAAAAAACGGAAGTGTAGACCTATGTTTATCTTAATGGAAAGATGCTATGACCCGTTAAAGAGTTAGAAAATAGAATAACACTATATATTACAAAATACTGTATGCTATTCTTTACAGAGCTAGAGAAAACAATCCTAAAATTTGTATGGAACAGAAGAGATCCAAAATAGCAAAAGCACTCCTGGGAAGCAAGAACAAAGCAGGAAGCATCACAATCCAGCTCTTGAAGTTATATCACAAAGCTAGAGTGATACCAACAGCATGATATTCACACAAAAACAGACATGAGGATCAATGGAACAGAATAGGAGATAAAAAAACAACTCCAAGCACATTCAACTATTAAATCTTTGACAAAGGGTCCAAAAAAAATTCACTCAAATAAAGTGTGGTGGACTGATAACTGGTGATAAACTTGTAATACCAGGTGAACTAAATCAGTGTGGTACTGAGTATGGACGGCCAATCTAAGGATTGTTGCCAAGACAAAAAGAAGAACTAGAGAGGAAAAGTGCTGTTGTTTGGAGCTGTTGGTTCTTTTGGAGCTGTTGGTTCTCCTGGAGGAACTCAACTGTTATCATCAGAGGGGCTGGGGACCTTATCCCTGAGAATGACTGTGGTTCACTTTGGGAGAGCTCTGGTCCTTATTTTGAACATTGCTTCCTGTCTCTGGAGGGGAAGATGTGTGCTGTTCAATCTCCTGGAGAAGCTTGTCACGCTGGCTTCTTGATATGAACTCGGCTGTTCTCATTGTCAGAGGAGCACAGGACCTCATTGTCACTGAGGATGGCTGTGGTACTTTTCAGAGCAGCCCTGGTCCTTATTTTGAGTGTTGCTTCTTGGCTCCAGTGCAGAACCCTCAACCTACTGGCACAGATCCCTCACCCTGACATAGACTTTCTATCTTCCACCAGTGAGCTTTGAGTCTTCTCAGTGCAGAACCATGAAACAGCCTTGCATGAGACATTGTCATGGGCTCTAGGCCTCCAGTTGGACTCATAGGAGGCATTGTCATGGTTCTAGGTCTTTAGCTGACCTCATGCAGGATATTGCCATGGGAGCCAGGCCCTTGGCTGGATTCTCTGGGTCTTTAATGTGTGGACAGATTTCCTGCACTTTCTTTGTATTTGACTCCTTGGGTGACCATTATAAATAATACTATAAATTATGTGTCCTGTATGTAATTGTTTTCCTTGCAATCCCTGACTACAATGTAAAGATAGCCTATTTAATAAGTGGTGCTGGGAAAACTGGCTATCCATCTGCAGAAAACTGAATTTAGACCAATGTTTCCTACCATATACTAAATTAAAATCAAAATAGATCAAAGAAGTAAATGCTAAAAGAGAAACACTAAACCATCTAGAAAATAAAAAAGGTAAAACTCTTGAAGTCATAGCCAAGGATTTTCTGAACAGAACCCCAGTTGCACAGGAAATAGTAACAGTCAACAAATGTGACTATATCAAACTAAAAAGCTTCTGCACAACAAAGCAAACAACTAATAGAGTGAAGAGATAGTGTACAGAATGAGAAAAAATTGTCAACTCTTCCTCAGACAGGACTAATATCAATAATATACAAAGAACTCAAAAAAATTAGACTCCCACCAACAAAAGAATCACCCAATCAAAAATAGGCAACTGAAATGAATAGACATGTCTTAGAAATACAAATGCTAACAAATACTTGAAGAAATGCTCAATATCAATGGCCAATATAGAAATGAAAATTAAAACAACACTAAGATCCCATCTTACCGCAGAAAGAATGACACCATCAAAAAATCAAATAACAAATGCTGGAGAGGCTGCAAGGGTAGGAACACATCTACATTATTGGTGGGAATGTGAATTAGAATGACCTCTTTGGAAAACAGTATGGAGATTCCTCAAAAACCTAAAGCCGGAAATTTCATTTGACCCAGCTATCCCACTTGTAGGCATCTTTCCACAAGCGTTAAAGACATTGTATTACAGCGATGCATGCATACCCATGTTTGTAGCAGCACAAGTCATAAAAGCTAAATCTTGGAAGCAGCCTATATACCCATGAACAGATGAATGGATAAAGGAAATATGGTATTTCCATACTGTGGAGTACTACCCTACCATAAAGAAAGATGAACTTGAGTCATTTGGAGGTAAATGGATTCGCCTTGAGACCATAATGTTAAATGAAATAAATGAGACACACAAGCTTAAATACCCCATGGTTTCTCTTATATAAGAAACACAAATTATAAATACAGAGCAACGTAAAAGATAATAGGAAGTAGGGAGGTAGATCTTTCTCAAAGGGGAAGGGGATCAAGAGACAGAGAGAGGGAAAAGAAGGGAAGGGGACGAAGAAAGGAATTGAGAAGTGTTGTGCAGATGCACCGACTCCACACAAGGAATGGAAACATTATGCACTACAAACATGGACAAATAAAAAAATTAAGGAGAATAAATGTCAGATGCTAGTTTCCATGCTTATCTCATTTTACAAGTATCAGCAGCACCCATGTTATTGCCCCATAATTTCACAAGAGGAAAGTGGTTTAGTGCTTTGTATAAAGTTACAGCTTCAGTTAAAAGTAAAGCCATGGTTTGAACACTTTATTCACCCTAGAATTCATTCCCTACACCACAGTTCACAAAAGCAAGCAAAATATAATCTCATTTTAAGAAAAACATCATAAATACATAGTCAAAGTGGAACACTCCATCTACTTTAAAATTTACTTTTTTAAAAAAAAATATTTTTGCATCTTACAGTCAAGTGGGTTTTGTTGTTGTTATTGTTTTGGGGCTTTTTTATTTTAAATAGAAAAACCAATAAAAATACTGATACTGAATTTCATAACATCATTAATAGGAAAGTAATGATGGTGAATATATTGCACATTATCATCTTCAAAGTTGTTGCTCAGGTTATAAGACATAGGCATGAAAAATTGATCAAACAATGAAAGCACAAACTGTTCAATGAACTAAAAGAAATTAGTAGTATAATTATCTTAGCTATCATATATATATATATATATATATATATATATATTCTTTTCTCTTCTTTTCTTCTTTCCCCCATTCTGTTGGTTCTTTTTTTCTTTCCTTTTTCTTTTTCTTTTGCTTTTTTTTTTATTTTTGAACAGTTTCTTTCCCTTTCACACTATCTATTGTGGATTTTGGATTTTATTTACTTTTTCAGTGTCCTACACTAGGGAGACAATACGATGTTTACACATGATTTATTTCACCTATGAGTATGGTCTCTAGTTGCATCCATTTACTTATAAAAGCCTTGAATTTATCCTTCTTTATTCCTGAGTAGCACTCCATTGTTAAAAAATACATCTTTTACATCTATTCCTTGGTTGGTGGATGTTTGGGTTGTTTCGAAGATTTAGCTATTATGAATTATGCTGCTATAAACATGAGTGTACATATATCACTCTGGTATGATGTTTTTAATTCTTTTGGGAAAATACTAGAATATCTGGGCTAAATGGGACCACTAATCCTAGTTCTTTGAAGAATCTCCACACTAATTTCCACAGTGGTTGTACCAATCTACACTCCCACCAACAGTGGAGAAGGATTTCTTTATCCTCACAGCCCCTCCAGCATTTGTTATTGGTTTATTTCTTCATGATAGCCATTTTTCTGGAGTGAGATGGAATCTCAGTGTTGTTTTAATTTGCATTTCTTGAATGACCAATGATGTTAAACATTTTTTCCTGTATTTATTTGTTATTTGTATTTCTTCACCTGAGAAGTGCGTGTTCATTTCAGACACCTATTTTTGGATTGGGTCTTTGAATTTGGAGGACCTGATGCTTTTCAAATCTTTATATGTTCTAGATAGAAGTCCTTGTCTGAGGGACAGTTTCCTAAAATTTTTCCCCAATCTGTGGGTTTTCTTTTCACCCTGTTGGTGATTTCTTTTGATGTACAAAAACTTTTTAATAAGATGAGATCCCAGTTGTTGATTCTGTGATGTACTTCCCGTGCAGTTTGGTTTTTTTCATGAACTCTCTGCCTACCCATATGTCTTTGAGATTTCTACCTGCATTCTCTTCCAGTAGATTTAGTGTTTCTATTTTAATATTTAAGTCTTTGATCCATTTCAACTTTAGTTTAGTGCATGGTGGTAGACATGGGTCTAGTTTTAGTCTTAGGTGTGTGGAAATCCAGTTTTCCCAGCGCCATTTATTAAAGAAGCTATCTTTCTTACAGTGAACATGTTTGGTTGCTTTCAACACATGTGACTTTGGGGACAAATAACTAGATTCAAACCATAGCACCATCCCTATTCAGTTTATTCCTTATACTCTGGATCCTAGAAGTTGTCACAATGTGCTGAAAAATTCTTGAAATTATCATGAATGACTGGGGAAGGTCCCCAGAATGACTTCAAAGCAGTTCTTGAGACACACGCATAAGAAGACAATAAAACACAGAAGACAGAGGGAGATTGCTGTGATGCACTGAAATAATTAAGAAATATATATTTGACTTTCTTCCCCAGTTCCTAGCACAAGAGGTGATAGGATCATCTTTGCTATTCATAACGAGTCTCTTTCAATTACACCAGGTCTTACAGGAATGAGAAACTCTTGATGAGTGTTTAGATAGCTTCAGGATGGAGGCTGGTAAGTTCCCAGAAGAACCAATTGTGGGATTAGAGGATTCAGTTCCACTGCCAATCTCCAAAAAGGATGAAGACTGGAGACTAAGTTAATCACTAGGACCCATGACTTATTCAGTCATAGCTACATAACATGGTCCCCATGGAAACCCTGAACAATGGTATTTGGTTAGCTTCCATGTTGGTGATTGTCTTGGTTACTTTTTCTCTCATTGCTGAGACAAAATACCTGACTCCCAAAATGAAGGAAGGAAAGGTTTATTTATCTTATGGTTTTGGGAGGTTTTAGTCCATAATCAGCTGGCTCCAAGGCAGGGTGGCACGGCACCGGGGCAACACTTCAAGGCAGCAGCCAGAGCAAAAAGGGAGAAGAGCAAGCCTCTTCTCCTCCCTTATATTGTACACAGACCACCCACCACAAAGGTGGATGAAGCACTCACAAAATCTCCTTGCCTTCCTTTGCACAAGATGAGGATATTTACAAAGTAAGAACCCTGGCTCCCTGCTGAGTCTCTCAGTTAAACTTCTAAACTTCTCAAGTTGACACAGTGTACCACCCATAGCAGTGATCCACATGCCAGGACAGCAGACATCCCAACCCCAGGGGAACAGACTCCTATGCTCAGGGCACTCTGGACCTTGCCCTGTGTACCACTCCCTCTGGCTATCTTATGGGACTGAGCCTTTACCTATCTGCACTATTGCCTGTCAGCTTTTCAGGTTCTTCTTTAAGAGAATTTTTATATGAAATTTCCTGGTTTTAAGATAATATCTCAATTCATACAACATACCATGGCCTCTACGCTAGCATGTTTAAAAGATGAGAGGAAACAGCGGTGAAAACTACTTTTCATAAGAAGTTAGACTCAGAAAAGAGTAAGAAGACAAACTTCAGAGTAGATGGAGCAACAAAGTTCTGTAGCAGCAAGAACACAGATCATTTATTCCCGAGGAGTCAAGAAGATAATCACTGGGGTAGTACTAAAGTGGGTCTCAGAAGGAAAAAAGGATTTCTCATATGAAGGAGTGAAGAAAAGACACCTCAGGTAAAGCTATGATAAAACAATACTTATAATAATAACAATAATCTCAGATTTTAAAAGGGTGTGTTCATTTTCAAGAGCTACTATAACAAAATTCCACAGAGTAGGACATTTATATAACAGACACTTATTTTATCACAAATCTGATGGCTTGACATCAAAGATAAATGTGGCTACTTCTGAAGCCCTATCCTTGGCTTGAGTATGGTCCTTGTTATGGTTTGCATCTAGATGTCCCCCCAAAGACTCTTGCACTCAAGATGGGGCTTTTAGACAGTGGTTGAATTATGGAGGGGGCCGGGCATAGCTGACTTCCTGTTGGGATGGGGCCTGTAGGAAGGGGCAGGTTGCTGAGAGCAGGGCCTACCCAAAGGGTTTATCTCCCTTTCCTGCTCTTTCTTGCACGCTCTGCTTCCAGCTGACATGCTATGCTCCATGGCAGGCCTCTTCCTTATGCTGCTTCTATCCTGGATCCAGCCAACTATGGACTAAAACCCCAAGAAGAGTGAGCCAAAATAAACCTCTCCCCTTCAAACTGAGGGTGTCAGATACTTAGTCCCTCAGGAAAGTGATGAGAGCCATCTTGCTGTGGCTTCACCTGATCCCTCTGTGTGTTGGTGTCCTGCACGCCTCTTCTTATAAGGACGCCAGCCGTGTGAGATGTGGGCCACACCTGAACAGCCTCCTTTTAACTTTATTGCCTCTCAAAAGGCCCTAATTCTAAAAATAGTTACGTTTAGAGGTACCGTGTGTTTGGGGCTTCAATGTCAGTTTTGGGGGAAAACAATTCAGCCTTATAACAAAGGACATGGAGAAAGGGAAGTCCGTATTATGCAGATTTAAATTCAGTGTTCCTGGGGTCTGTGGGGAGAGCTGGCCCTGGATTACAGAGAGGACTGTGTGCTGCTGAGAAGTTAAAGTTCATCCTTTAAGCAAAGATGTGATGTCTCAGATTCTGGGACAGCAAGGATGAATGAAGGCAGCAGAGCACGGGCACGGGGACAAATGAGCAGACACAGCTGAGGAAAAATGAGCAGACTTGGGTGAGTGGTTGGCTGGATTTGGAGAAAGAGGAAAGACAGGAGATTTCAGATGACTTTTAAATTTTTCACCTGAGATACCTTGCTGTGAATTGGTACATCAAGAGGGAAGCTTCAGGAAATAGATTCCCTTGCGTACTTGATTTTTTTCCCTTGTTTACTCTCTTAGCAGATTTAATTTTTATTGACAGGTATAAGATGCTTGAAAGGCCATCCAGGAAGAAATGCCAATGATATTTATTCAGAAATGTATGTCTGGGATAGAAGGTTGTAGTGGTAAATATAGATTCAAGAATCATTAGTATCTAGTAGCATTGAAATTAGGAAATAAAATTACAGGGTGAGAATTCTAACACAAAATGAAAAGAAGAAGAACAAAAAGTAAGCCATAGTGGAAATTGTTTAGTTAGTGAAAACTAGTTTAGTGGAAACTAGTGAAAGGGAAAGTGGAAATTAGTTTAGGGAGCATGGACAGCAAAGAAGCCAGCAAGGGCAACAGAGGGAGATGGTCAGAGACCATGAACTTATTTTTCACCATTCTAGAGAGTGGAACTTCTTAATTTTTTTTTCTTTTATTTTGAAGAGAATAAAACCAAACAAAATAAAACAGAATAGAGTCAATCAAAACAAAACAATGAACATGGTACATGACTTCAAAAAAAGATAGAAGGAAATCAATAATGGCTACCATAATACCTCTTGTTATCTTCAAAATAACTGTCCATACCATCAGGTATAATAAAATCAAACAAAATAGTACAGAATAAAACCAATAAAAACAAAACAATGGAAGCAATATAGGACTTAAGAACAATAGGAAAACAAGAGTGGTTATCTTAATGCCTGTTGTTATCTTCTAAGTAATTGCTTGTATCATCAGACATAATACAATCAAACAAATCAAAATAGAATAGAATCATTCAAAACAAAACAATGAAAGCAATACAGGGCTTCAAAACAGGTAACAGGAAATCAATAATGGCTACCATAATGTATTTTGTTATCTCTGAAATAGCTGTCCATGCCATCAAATATAATGAAATTAGACAAACTGAAACAGAATAAAATCAAACTAAACAGAACAACAAAAAAAATACAGGATTCGAGTCAAGATAATAGATTAACAATGGCCACTGCCTTCCCTTTTTAGATACTTCCTCCCCTTTCACTTTCACAATATGTATTGTGTATTTTGAATCCTACTAACTCCTTTAGTTTTTTATACTAGAGAGAACACAGTGTTCACCCATGTGATTCTGGATCATTTTCATCCATGAGCATGATCTTAAGTTGTATCCATTTACCTACAAGAACCTTGAAGTTATCTTTCTTTATAGCTGAGAAGCTTTCCATTGTATAAAAATGTCATGTCTTTCTTGTCCACTATGCAGCTAATGGGCAAGCTACCCCCACTTCTTTCTGGTTCCCTGTCACATAGAGCATTGTTCTCTCTCCCCTTGACTTTCAGTCTATGAACCCACTTTCGAGTTAAATGTGTTTCTTGTATTAAGCATATTGATGGATTCTGTCTCCTGATCCACTCTGCCTGTATTTCTTTTTATTGGTGAATTGAGGCCATCTACATTAATGGTTATGATCAACATGCACTGCCTTGTCTCTGCCATGCTACTTTCCTGCCATTGGCTGCCTACTTTTCCTCCTCCATTCAATTGTCTGTTCCACTCAATAATACCCCTCTGCTACTGTTCCTGGAGCTGTGTGTTTTGTTTTGGTTTTTTTTTTTATCTCTCTAGAATGTCCTTCAGTATTTTTTGTAGGGTTGGTTTGGTGGTCATTAGAGGCTGGAATTTCAAGATCAGGGAGGCAACAAAGTCAGATTGTTGGTGAGAGTGTGCTCCCTGATTTATGGAGCAGGAGGAGCAGGAAGAGAAAGAGATGGGGAGGAAGGGAGAGAGAGAGATTGGGGGGAGGGAAGGGGAAGAGAAAAGGGAAAGGGAGAGGATGAGAGAGGAGGAAAGGAAAGTAAAGGGAAGGGTGGGGCAGAGCAGGACGGGGCAGGGAGAAAAGGGAAGAGATTTGTCAAATAACCCACCTGCTCTTTGCCCTAGGTCTCATCAGCACAGGGGAGATGGTAAGGGCTGTAGCTTGCCAAGTAGAGTTGCCAAAAGGATTTTAGAGCAATACTGAGGATCACCATAAATTATTCTTTTCTTAATTCAGAATTTTATTTGCATTTTTAAGGCTACAAATGAGGTCAGACCAGTTGGCACAGGTGTGAGACTTCATGAGTTCTTCCTCTGGGAGCAGGAATTAAGGCACAGTGGGATTGCCAGCACCCCTGGTGGAGGACAGCTGCAGAGAAAGGACAAGAGGTTGAGGTCTGCTGAGGCTGTTGCTCAAGTAAGCATGGAGTTTGCTGGAATGAGGAAACCATTCGCAATCCTGATTGCACGAAACCCTTATGGCATGTCCACTGAGTGAGGGACACCACCTACACTTTTCAGATAAGGAAACTGAGACTCAGAAAAATTAATTTGCCAAGGGCCTCCAGTTGGGTAAGAGGTGAAACCAGAATTTTAACCCACTCCTTTTTCAATGTGAAGATTCCTTGTATCTCAGTTATAATAGCAAGAGCTGAGAAATTAGCATGTGTTAGAAACTTAGGGGCTGCAGGAGTCATGGAATGGAAAGGAGCAGAGATTACATAGACTTGGATGTTGCATTCTAAATGAAGAGGAAGCCTGGTCTGAATGGTTCTGCAAACCTTCAGGCACTAACTAAAAGTGTTCGCTAAATTCTGGTACTTGCTCAGCACCTGGCACCATATAATAGAAAACTGAGTTTTACAAAAACAAACAAAACACACCCAAAAAAGTGCACACCTGTGTAACAGTCCACACCTGGTAAAAATCAAGTGATATTTTGTTTTTGGAAGACTCTCATCGTCTCCTCCTTATCCCACTCCTGCCTCCTTTTGCTGGAGGGTAATTGAGAAAAGCCTTTTGGTTGCTCTTGGGATGAGGTACCACTGTTCAGAATTTAGCTAAAATCTGGACTCTGACAGCAACTATCCTTCCACTCAATAAGATGAAGGATAAACACATGGCTGAACAGTCATTTGTTTGCCTTTCTTCTTCATTCTGCATGTTTGACTTTGTTCCCACCTGCTATCTGACTCAGCCTCTGTCTCATTTCACACAAAAAATATAGTAACTCTCAAAATGGCTCAAGTATGTTTGTGGGGCTATAATGGGAAATACAGCTATAACTGTGACATGTGGTGAGTCCTGTATTTTTTTTAATTTTTTTATTTTAACGATAGTAAAATCCAACAAAACAAAACAGAACAAAGCCAATCAAAACAAAGCAGTAAAATTGATATAGAATTTCAAAACAGGATACTGGAAAAAAAATAGCTACCATAGTATATCTTGTTATCTTCACAATAGTTGTCCATTCCATCAGGTATAGCAAAATCAAACCAAAAACAAAACAGAATATTAAATAAAGCAAAACAATCAATCAGAATAAAGCAAAACAGTAAGAACAAAATTGGATTTCAAAGACAAGATAGAAGGAAATCCCCCATATTTGCTACACTGCATACTGTCATCCTCCCAAGAAATGCTCAGACTGCTGGCCCCAGGCCTGCAAAATCAACCAAACAATACAAGCGTTTAGTTGCTTTATGTACCTTAGTTACTATCAACTTAGCCAGTCCTCCAAATCAGCAGGTGGCTTATAGGGAGGTTGGGCATTGATTCTCAACCCACATGCCAGTAGGCTCACAGGAGGCACTGACTTTTCTCTTCCTGGAACCCACTGCACCACTTACCAGGAAGGCTGGCTAGCTGTCTTCTTGTTGATCTTCCCAGTTCCAGCATGGCAGATTCTTGGGAGGCACTGATTTTTCTCTTCCTGGAACCCATTGTGCTGCTTACCAGGAAGGCTGGCTAGTTGTCTTCTTGTTGGATCTTCCCTGAGTCCTGTATTTTGACATAATAGCCAACTCTCTTTCTCAAAGGATTTTTCAGAAAAATCAATTTTCCTGAAGTTGCTTTGTATTTGGATTATAGCAGTTTACCTCTTGCTCTCAGCAGACTTAGCTACTGTCATGCCCTTGGATTAGAAGTGGTGAATGGTCATATACAAAATACAAGAATGGCCCATAGTTTATGATAAATGAATGGTTTTTAATTAAATTGTGTTGGTGTAGCTCACGTGTGCATATTTGAGACCAGGTCACCTTTCCCAGCACAAGTTAAAGCACTTGGCTAAGCCACAAAGCTTTATCACAAGGTCAGGAAATTTAAGATCCATTTTAAATATACCTGTACTTTATATTTTCATATAACTCAAAGTTCACCCAAAAATCTGTAAGCAGAAAGTGATTTTTAAGAGCATATTTTCTAGCTATCCCATAAATAAAGTTTATGAGTATGAATGAACACATTTCCTCCTCTGATTGAAGGTCCGTCTAGCTATCTGCCTTTGATTTGGGAGCTTGAAAGAGGAGAGGCCTGCTCCACACCTGGCCTAGACCCTCTGTGATTGTCCTTTTCGCTTGGAGGGAATCTGAGAGATTGAGGGCAGATTGAAGATAAAGATACAACCACAGATTGTCAGCACCACACAGAAGCTTTAAGAGTTGTAACTTTGACATGGGGGAGGGGCTCTTCAGGAGGTGGGGAGGGGAAAGAAGGGGGTGATTGGAGAGGAGGCTCATGTTGATAGGTGCTGTCACACAGCAGCCCAGCAGGGAGTCCTGGCTACTAAGGATCACAGCTGCAGGAAATCAACCTTCCCCAGACAAGGCCCTGTTCGGGTGCTGCTTATAGGAAACCAGGCCTACAAGTTTGTTTCAGCCTGGGACAGGGAGTGGGGTAGGGAGCATGGCACGAGGATGAAGAGGAGAAAAGGCAAAAATACACAGAGTTAGTTAATAATGCAAAAGCCAGGGGGTTCTCACCTCTAGTGGACAAAGAACTCTGAGTATCTGGCTAACCTTGCTTCTATGCACTTAGACACTAGAACAAGAAATCAGGGTAGTACAAGATTCATCTGCTTCCGATCATCTGAATTATATGCCCAGGTGAACAACTGGACCTCAGTTGTGTTGACTTTTCCCTGGAGCCTGCAATGTGCCAGCATGCCTGCATGCTGCCCTTCTGCTTTGTGCTCACAGAGAAAGTCAATTAGGCCTCAGTCCTCGTTATCTGGTCTCCTAAAACAGCAGCTCATGGTCTTTCTAGCTCCAGGGTTAAACTTATGTATGACTAGATGTTGGAACTGTTTCATGGGCATGCAAAAGATGCAGATTCCAAGTGACTAAAAATTGCTTGTTTAAGCTTTGTGAAAAACAATTTGTGATAGCTTGAGTGTTGTGCTGACAGGCTTCTAAGCTAAAAGGCCCTCAGCCTGTTGTGAACAAGAAAACAATCTAGGGATCAATCTCAGAGCCTATCTTTAGTTCATTGACATCCCATGCTCTCCTCCTTGCACATGTATTTCTACTACTTAGCCAACCTCATCTCAGGCAGCTCTGATGTTGTGGATCTTGCATTGCAGCAAGCCCAGCCCACTCATCCCGGTCCTGTCATTCATTCTGTGACTCTTCCTGAGAGTTGTGTATCAGATAGGGTTCACAGGTATATATTAATCTATTTCTCTAATGACCCCTAACTGATATACAGTCTTAGAAACTATATATATAATTTACAAAGTAGCCTTACAATGGCTGCCTGCAGAATCAGGTAGAAGAATGTGAAAGAGCCATCTGTGCCCTGGAGAGCCAGAGGATCTGTCAAAAGTCAAAGGTCTTGAGCTCACTGCAGAGTCCTGTGTGAGTCCAGATCAAGAAGCTAAAGAGTCTGCACTAGAAGCCTGGAGACAGATATTCAAAGGTGATAGCAAAGACCAGAGTTCCTTCGAAGAAACAGAAGCAAGACTTCCTTCTTATTTCCCTTTTTATTCCATCCAGGCTGCAAGCCCATTGGTTGGTGGCAACCACACTCAGGGTTAAGTCCCTCTTCAGTAAATCTACCATTCAAAAATACCCAGAACTGTGCTAAACCAATCCACTAGGTGTTCCTCAAAGTTGGCACCACAGTTAACCATCACAGGCTATAAACCAAAATAGGGTCATAATATACAGTCACTGTTTAAATTTTTAAAAATTATTACAGTAAAAGATACATTACCATTAACCTTGCTTAATATACTCTCCCTTGCTTCCAACACACTTGCTCCATCACTCTTACCACTCTCTGAGGCAAGTCTTGGAGTCCTGTTTCCTGAGTGTCTTGAATGCTACTGCTGCTGAGTGCCTTACGACAGGAAAGTGAATTTGTGGAAACATTGCAGTGTGTCCTCATTCACCAGATAAGGCACAATGTGACTCATGACTCTTCCCCAAAGTCAAAATGACCATGAAAAGTAATGTTTTTAATTGATTCAAGGTCATCAAGGCAGCCATGACAGGGCAACTAATGACATTCATGAAAGAGGGCTTCTAGAACCGCTTAGAAAGTGACAAGAAGGATGGGTAAGTGTGTTTGAAGAACAAGGAAGTATTTTGAATGGAATTAATGGCAATGTGTCCTATACTGTAACAATTTTTAAAATTTAAACCTTCACCATATTTCTATCACACCTTGGCATTTTAAATGAATGATTTGCTTCATGACCATGTAAACATTCTCTGAGGAACAAAATATATGGATTTTTTTTTCAAAGTCATTAGGTGGTGACATTCATGCATAAATTCCAAAACTGTTTTGTGAACACAAATTAACAGTTAAAGTCTGTGTTTTCTTTTTTAGATTCCTCCTGCAAGGATCATTTTATTAGCTTAGGTTTAGGAACAAGTGAGTTGCTCATATCAGTGACTAAGAACATATAACAGCGTTCATGAATCATTTCTATCTTGATGTTAAAGACAGAAAAACATGGCTTACATTTAATTCACTCAGCACATATTTTTTAATTAACAGCTTCATTGAGATGTAATTGATAAACCAAACAAATTGCACGTATTTTAGTCTGTTTGTATTCCTGTAAATACACTTCTCAATTTGAGTAACTTATAAATAATGGAGACTCACTTCTCACTGTTCTGGGCCTAGGAAGTCCAAGATCAAGGTTCCCACTGGTTTGGGGTCTGCTAAAAGCTGCTTTATGCTCCCGGGATGGTACCATGAACATGGCTTCCTCCTGAGAGGACAAAAGCTGTGTCCTCACATGGTGGAAAAGAAAGAAGAGGCAAACTTGCCCCCCTCAAGCCCTCTTATAGGATGCTAATCCCACCAATGAGGGCAGAGTTTAGACATATAAATATGTTGCGAAACCATCACCATGGTCAAGGAAGTAAACTTATCCATCACTGTCAAAAGTTTCTTCATGCCTTTTGTTTGTCTGTTGTGGCAACATGAGATCTATTCTCTTAACAAAATTTTTAAGTACACAATACAATGTTGTTAACTGTAAGCACTATTTTGTAAAACAGAATTCTAGAACATATTCTTTAACTAAATATGTGTTGAGTACCTACTATGTGCCATGTAAGTTTCAAAGACAAAATGGTAAAGAAAAACAGACGAAGTGTAAATTGCAGTATTCTCTGTGCCAGGATTTTCCAAACAGTGTTCTGAGTAGCATAACACGAGACACTTATTTGAAGGAATGAATTCTCCCAGAGTCAGGTAGGTTTGGAAAACAGCAGGCAAGGTATCTTTGTGAAGACTCATCATGCTGATAAAAATGAAAGCGGCTTTGGGAAGTCATGTTGTCTAAAGCAATCTTTTCCCAGAATTTTACAAATTCATATTTGACCCTGAAAATCCTAGTAATATCCCTCAGAACTATTCTTTTGCCAAATATGTCTTAGAAAATGCTCTTTTCACTAGCTCTATAATAAAGAAGACTATATTAGCACTTAAAATGAATTGCCAGGTGAGAAATTTGAGTTGCAATAGAGGAAAATGCCATAAGGATTTTTTGAATTCCCTAGGGAACCAATGGAAATGTCTGTAGGATTTATGTTTGTGAACACTTGCAGTGGAGGTTTCAAAATCCATTTGGCAACCTACTGATAATATTGGGTCACATTCCTAGCTTCTTATGAGAAACAACACTCATCATTTCTTGAATTCCAATGGAAGATTTTATGTTTTATTTTTTATTATTGTAGTATAAAAAAGTAGGAAAAGTATATGGGATGCCAGACCTAACTTGAAGCTTCAATGGCCTAAGAGGTTGGAAACTTACCATTTAGGCCATATTCACAATAGCTGATGATTAGTGCATTCCTACTGTCTGCTCATTTCTTTACATATATTAGCTTTTTTAATCCTAGAAACATCTTTATAATGTAGCTCCCTCCATCACTTCCAAGAGTAAAGCAGCTAATGTGTGTGTGTGTGTGTGTGTGTGTGTGTGTGTGTGTAATTACCTGAATTAAAATTCAGGCAATCTGACCTATAGCTTACTTAATCATGACACCAATCATAAATTATCCCTGTATATTTGTGCTATCCAAATACAGCCACTAACTCTATATAGCTATTGAGCTCTTGTATGAATAGAGATGAACAGAAAGTGTCAAATACCCACTAGACCATGAAGGCATAATATGGCTGTGTTAAGTAGGCTATATTGTTGCAATTGATCTCACATCTTTTTAAAAAAATTTTTTTCCCAATACCAGGGATCAAACTTACAACCTCATGCCCACCAGACAGGCATTTAAGCCACTGAACCAAGCTCCCAGCCCTTAAAATATTTTAATGTGACTACTAGAAATTTTTAAATCACACATGGGATTCACATCATATTTTTATGGAACAGTACATCCATTTGCTTATTTAACAAATATTTATCAAGTGTTTCCTAGGTGGCTGGCATTCAATAATGACTGAAGAAAGCAAATACCTCCTGTCAAACAGTTTGTATTTTAGTAGTGAAGACTGAAAATAAACAGGGCTAGTGAGTGAAATAAATACCATGGGGAAATTATGATCCTGGTTAAGGAGAGAAAAAGAAAGTAGGCTGAAAAGGAATATTTAATAATAGGCCAGTTAATCTTGATTGTCAACACGACTAGATTAAGAGATTGCTAAAGAGATGATTGGATTGTGAGAGCACTGAACTCATCAATGAGTTAACTCATTGATGAGTGAATAGCTGAATGGGGCCTAGATGGATGCAGTAGCTCATGAAGTGAATGACCTTGAAGGCCATGCCATTCCCTGGCCCCTTCCTCTCCAGCTCTTTCCTTTCACTCTGCTTCCTGGCTGAAAAGGGGCCAAACAACTTTCTGTGCTGTGCACATCTGCCTGATGCTTTTGTCTTGGAGCCAGCAGACCATGGACTGAAACCCCTGAAACTGTGAGCTGAAATAAATCTTATCGCCTTTAAATTGTGTGTGTCAGCAATGGAAAGGCACACTTACACAGGGCTGAGGGGTTTTTTTCTAAAATTGTTTGAGCTGAGAGTGTATCTTTTTGAAATCTAGAAGAAATGAAGGAGCAAGTCATGTAAATATCTAAAGGAAAAGTCAGTTCAAAGGAAGAAATCAAAAGTATAAAGGCATTGTGGTGGAAGAAGTCTAACTGCTTGGAAGAACAGGCAGTGGAGGAGTGCTGTGGCGGTCACAGTGAGATTTTAAGCTTTAACCTTGGGTGATATGGAAACCCTGGTGTGATTTTGAATAACAGGGTGGCATGATATGACCAACACTTTAACAAGACCACTCTGGTTGCTATCTTGTAGGTAGCCAAGGGTGTGTAGTCACCTGCTACAGCCCAAGGAAGGATGATGGTGATGGTGGGTGGCGGGAGGTAGCCAGATTCTCTGCGTGATCTGCCGCTGGAGAGAGCCCTGGAGATTTGCCTCTCAATCAGATTCAGTTAGTGAGATGGCAGAGCTCATGATGGTAGCACCTAGAATGGTGGTATTAATACCAATTAAAAATAGGAATATTGTAGACAGAGCAGCTTGGAAGGGGACAGGCATGCCTGGGATGGTTACAGTCCCTTTGAGAAGAAGGGAAAGCCTTGAAAACTTGCACATAAATGGTGTAAGTGTCCAAATTAACACTGCACAGGATAACTGATCCAATTTTCCTAAATACAGAACTGCTGTGTAGGAAAAGTGGGACATTGGTTTGGGCCAAGAGAAGTTTGAAATGCTAGTAGATATGCAGCTGAGCCCAGTGGACAGCTAGATGTACAAGTCCAGAGTCCAGAAAGGTCATGCTGCAGATACAAACTCAACGTTACCAATCAAGACTGAGAAAAAGAGTTGAAGACATGGGCAAGGGAGTGGTTTTAATATGGACCTTGGAAGTTAAGAAGCAAAGTGAGGACATGAAGAAAGTGAGAGACAGAGAAAAGAGAAGGGATCTTTGGAGAAGAGTGGAGTTGCTGGATTGTCAGCGTTAGGATCCTAGAAGAAGGGTTATTAAGGTAGGATGCAGAAGAGATGCAGAGTTAGCAGTTACTGAAGGATAAGGAGAAAATGAAAGGCAGGAGGATGAGATCATCGGTAAAAGAAGGTTAAGGTGAGGGTGTATAGAATTGCGATTCCCAAGAATTAAGACAGACTAGTACTAGAGAAAGTCAGTCAACTGCTAAAATCTTTAAAGAAGAAGGAAATGACAGTTGTGGTAAGGAGAGAAACACAGGTGACTGTCCCAAGATGACATGGATTGGATTAGTTCACTGCTGTGCATGCAATCAGAGTTAAAGTGAATGGGGTGTGACAAACCCGGCCACTAATTCAGCCACACAGCAGCCACCTGTCCCATCCATGTGAACTTGGTCTTCTGGATGGGCACCATCTGCATCCATGAAGCCTTCCTTCCATGGCGTGTCTACATGGAGAGCGGCCTGCAGTCTGTAAAATTCTGATTGCTCACAGCACACAGAAATACAGCCTTTGATTTAGTTCACAAACACATTTCCAAGTCCTTGGAGTAAAATGAACAACCAGCTATTTGTTACTAGAGAGGGAAGAACACTGCCTCTCCCAAAACCCCACGAAGCATTTCACAAGCCTGGTCTTTAAGTGCTTGATGATGATTGGAGGAAAGTGTTACTTTAATTATTTTCATACGAAACATTTTCAAACCCTGCTTATGTAATCATTACCACATAGGCTTTAATTATTTATCTCTTTGTTTCAGCTACAAGCTTTGCCAGGCCAAGCTCATGCCAGCATTCTCCTCCACTGCTTCTCTCTCTTCAAATCTGGAATATCCATTTCTCAAGCCCAAAAACAGACACACTTGTCAAAATTAATGGGAAATGGAACAAGGATTCTATTCAAAATCAGGAAGCAATTCAATTCCACATGGCCAACAACTCAGTTAATTTTAAGAGGTGTTCTCAAGAGGTAAAGAGTGCGCCAGGCATGCTTCATTCAGCAGTGCCTGGGTGTTCTCTCTTCAAGGTTTGGTATGCTGTCCCGCCTTCCTCCAGACTTCTCCTTCAGTCTTCTGCTTTAATCTTTCCACACTTCATTCAGGTGTGTTACCTGGCAGCCCTGTCTGGGTGACCCTCCTACCCAGTGATCCTGTCACCTACAGAACTGCTGTATTTCATTTCCTTTTCTGCATGTCCCAAGATTGTGTCTGCTTTGGCCTCCAGTGAATACCCACAGGCTACACGCTGCATCCAGAACAAGTCAGACACTCAAAAATATGTGCAGAACGAGTGAATGGAGGAATGTATGAATGAAAAAGTAGACACAAGAAATGCCATCCTCGAGCAAGAAAATTCTTAGAAATGTTATCAGTTTATAATTTTAAAAAAGCATTTAAACTACATTTTCTGCAAGCTCAAATCATTAAAATATACAAACTACACTAATGTCTCAGAAGGGACTATACTAAACATTTCTGCTGAAAAGAGTATTCCACTTAGCTAAGAAAAAAGCAAAGAGAAAATATCAGTCCAGAGGATAATTTTATACAAAAGGTAAGTACTCAGAAACAAAATCTTGTAACGGAAGCGTTTCATCACACACACACACACACACACACACACACACTGTATGTTTGACAATGCTTTTATTAGTGTGATTTATGTAACAATTGGTTTTGAGTATGTCAAGATACACACATACTGAACACAACAACTACACAAAAATGTACACATCATGTTCTGAGAAATAGATAAGTCCTGCTTCTGGCTAATAATCCCAGTGATGTTTATGGGAATTAATACTGTGTTAAATTCCATGCAGGAGTCCTTGGTCCTTGTCAAAGGATCGATTTAATGTTCTGCCTTCAGAGACAACACTCGTCTGAGTAATTTCCTCCTTATAGATCCAAGTAACATGAGACAGCATATTCAGATAGCCCTGGCTGACTCGCAGCCCTGTATCCACAAGTCCATTGATTTGGTGGAGGAACCAGGGAGGCAGCTGAGGTGAAAGGGCGGGCACAGGGGCCAAGAGCACGAGTTGGGATGCTGCTTCCATTTGTTGGACAGACCTACAAATAACATATAATAGTAGCTCTGTTTAGAAATCGCACTATCTTCCTGTTACTTTTTGTTCATTTTTCCATTTTAAAGAAAGAACCTCCACTGACTTGGTCATAGCATGCATAGGCATTGGTCCGTTTATGCACTTCTAAGTATATATTACATAGAATTCATTTGACCCCAAGATGTCATTTCATAATTTTATTCTAGGCCCTTGGACATCTATTTAGATATCATCAAATGGAATTTTTTTTAGAGTCTGGACAACCTGAAAGGTAAATCTCACAAAATTCTGAAAGAAAAAGTATTTACATTTCTTCAAGATGTCATACTCACTCAACAACAGGAATTCATCCATTTGTTCTTTTTCGTAAAAGTCCCATTGGTGGGAGCTGGTTGTGTGATCCAGGGATAAAGCACTTGCCTAGCATGTATGAAGCCCTTGTTTCAATTCCTAACAATGACAAAATTCTATTTCCTCAAAGACTCACATCTTGTTTTCAATCCACATTCCTGATACATACTATGGGGAGATCCTAACCTTATCCAACTAGTGGAAGAGTTACAAATATGATTTCAGTCCCACGTTACTTGAGGTTGACTTTACTCAGTCTCAAATGCCATCCACATTCTTCCAAGACTAAGGGCCTTAGAACAAAAAGAAGACAAAACATGTATCTAGCATTTCAGATAGCCTGGTTTATGTCCTGGGAGATTTGTTTTCAGTACCCTGCAAGTGGCCTTCATTCATTAATTCATTCATTTACTTATCCTTTGTCCATCAACCCTTTTTTGTAGACGCTGTCTAATGATATAGAAGCAGACAAGGTGCTAAACAGTACAAGCATCAGAAATGAACCCCTGCTTACTTTCAAAGATGCCCTGTCTACCCTGGCAGGTGCAACCTCTTGCCTTCGTGATTCACAGAAATGAGTGTTTCCCACTCACCATCACAGAGAGGATCAGTAGCTAACTATAAGAAGTGAACATTTCTTCAGGCATGCGATGCAACGAATACACAATAGCCCCTTGAAGACAAGTCTGTCTTTATTTGCCAGTGCATTTCAGGGTATCTAGGGCAGACAGTTGCTGAATACATACATAGACCCTTGATGGTCTAATTCCACTGCTCCATGCTGGACCCAGGAAATGGTCTTTCTTAAAAGGATCAGGTCTGAGTACTATGGCCTCTGATGTTTTCCTTACCTTCCGCCATGAATAATTTATCAGAAAGCATTCTCAAATTCTGAACAACACAAATACAGAATGAATTATTAACACCAGCTTCTTCCCCAACCTAATCATTTGCTTCCTTTTTTACTTTATCCTCCTCATTCTTGACTCAGTAGAAAAGCCTCTGTCCTGGGCACTTTTGTCAAACAGGTGTGTACTCAAAATGTTTAGTGTCTTGCTTCTTTATTTGTGAAAGGGAAAAGGCACGGGGTTAAATGATTTTATAGTCTGTTGGTGCTGCTACTTGGTCATTTTTACAGTCAGATTTAGAATTAGGAGTAATTCTGCTGCCCCAGTGCAATGCAGCTGCTTCTCTGAGTGAGGACTGAAGAAATCTCCATTCAGCCTTAGAATAGAAAGGCAAGCTTTCCACTGGGTGACAGCAGAGCACGACAGCTCAGTCTCTGGCAGCACCCATTCAAAACTGGAGGAAGATGAGGGCAAAGATCCAGCTGAATATTGAAATCAACATCGGTGCATCAGCGATTCCTCTGGAAGAGTTTTCCAGTTGCTCCCACTTTTTCGTTGCATCTCCTGGTAGACTCCAAGCTTTGCCCATCATAAAATCAAACTTTATTTCCCTCTTGCCATCTCTGTCTTCATCACTTCTCTCTCTGCCTCACACGACCCTCACTTTCCTCATTCTACTGCCAGCCAATCACTCTTCACCCCTCTTCATCTGAAATGGGGCCAAGAGACAGTGGAGCAGAAGAAAGTGTGAGAGGCGACATCTAGACAGTAACTGTTGTGTGCCATGGGTTAGATCTAAAATGTCCCCCAAAAACCTCGTGTGTTCAGAGGTGAGGGGAGCATGGGCACTGTGTACCCATCACCAATGAATGCACAGCTGGATGTGCTGCTACAAGTTGGGCCAAGTCGGAAGAAGCGAGTCACCAGGGCTGGACCTGGAAGGGGCCTCCCCCACCCTGCCTCCTCTCTTCATTCTCTGCTTCTGGGCTGCCCTAATGTGAGCTGCTGGCCTCCATCCAGACCCTTCCACTATGCCTTCCTGCCTTGGTGCCAGCCTAGTAAGAACTGAATCCTCTAAAACCATGAGCCAAAACAAGCCTCTCTCCCTTTGAATAGTGGATGTTCATGCTCTGTCCCAGCAGGAAGCAGGTGACTTGGACATCCTGCATTAGCTTTTCCTGCTTCCCCTCACTGAACATTTCATTGAGGTGTAGTGCTCTGGGAGCCAGATGGGCCTGCAAGGAGATCTGACACCCACGGTGAAGTCCAGCCTCCATACGGCCTGCCACGACTCAGCCATCCAGCAAGTCAAGGTCCCTTGGGGGAGCCAGGAATCCTGGACTCCCCAGCAGCAGCAGCCACCATGAAGTCTACAATGCCCCCGAGCAATGGAGGAAGAGGAGAGGAGCTGGAGGTGAGTGGTGACAGCGAGAGAGGGAAGTAAAGGGGAAGAGAGATGAGATGTACTTGTGGCTGGGGTCATTTTCACGTCTAACTCAGCAGTCTTACAGGGGAAAACTTGTCTTGGTCTGTGGGTAGATGACCTCAGACTTCAAAGATTGTTTTTTCTTCATCACTTTTAAAGATAACTACATCCACAAAATTTCCACTGATGGCCTAATTAATTGATCTTGAATGAGAATGGCATCTTGTAAGATGCAAGATATATGGCCGTCACTGAAAAACAAGGTAGCTGGTGTACACCCACTCTCACAGCTGGTTTCTTAGAGGCCTCTGGGGTTTAACCTGAACCGTGTTCATTTAGGCTCAGCATTTACTGTGAATATACCATGTACAAGGCCCTGGAGCCGTAAGGATAAACAGGACCTGGTTCCTGCCCTAGAGAAAGCTGGTTGGCGTAATTAGATGGAGCACCTGTCAGTCTTTTTTGGTTGCGAGCAAGAGAAACTATTCTGATTATTCAACTAAAACAGGTAATTCTGAGGCTACTGAGTATCCTGCAGAATCACCAGAGTAGCAGGACACTCACTCTGGAATTGAGAGGCTCCTGCCAAAGGCGTGCTGAAAAGCATTCTACTCTGGTCATTCCTCCTGTCAGGAAGCCACTGGACACTGCCACGGTATCACCACCAGCTGCCACTGCCCCAGCCACCACCACTATGACTGAACCCTCGCTGTGACTTCTTGTTAGTTCCCTATGGTTTGGACTGGTTTGGTTTGGTTTGGTTTTGTTGGTTTGGTTTGGTTTTATCTTATTTTGTTTTGTATGTTTCTTTGTTTCCTGATTCTGAGACTTGAACCCAGAACATTTACATTGAGTTGCATGCCCCACCCTTGTACTTATTTTTTATTTTGAAACAAGGTCTCATTAAGTTATCTATGCTGGCCTTGAACTTGTGATCCTCTTGCTTCAGCCTCCTAAAGCACGAGGATTACAGGCAATCTTCTAAGATTAAATGTCTGACATCCAACCTAGCAAGTGCCAGTCCCTGGGGTTTCACTAATCTTACCTACTGGGGTTTCTTCCCTAAGTAGACAGAGGAAGTGGATATTGATGGACAAAAAACTGAAAAGGTTAAATATGCACTAAAGAGACTGTCTTACTTATTTTTCACTCATTGCCGAGACAAAAATACGTGACGCCCAAAATTAGGGAAGGAAAGGTTTATTTCTTACAGTTTCTTGGGAGTTTCAGCGCAGAGTCAGTTGGCTCCAAGGCAGCATGGCGTGACGGGGCCGCCATTCATAGCTGCTGCAACAGCAAGGCACGCTGGTGAGAGAGAGAGAGAGGAAGAGCATGGAAGTGAGAAAGAGGAAGACCCGCCTCCTTTACACTGAATCTCAGCTCCACCCCTGGGAGGGTGCAGCACTCACATCACCAATCCCAGCGCTACACAACAAACTGATCACAAGCGCTAGACTCAGCCCCATCAAACGTATATGAGGACTTGGGGGTACATAGCATATCACCCAATACAGAGACACAATCAAAGTGGACAGTACTATAATGGCAAAGGAGAGGCCCCTGGAGAAGGAAGGGTCAGGAAAGCACCCAAAGGGGAGCTGAGTTTAAATGAACAGACAGATGGAACCTGAGAAAAGAGACAAAGACAGGGAGAAAATGGTAAGTTAGGGCATCCACTACCCCTTCATGAGGCTGAGCAGAGGGTTTTGGCCTTGACTCCTCAGCAGACGCTGCTCCGAGGATGCTGCTGCAAAGGAGCTCAGGCCGACCTGCAGACCAACTGGGTGCAGGCCCGGCAGCCAGTGTCCCACACGTGGCAGTGGCAGAGATGCCTCCAGGACCCAGGTGTGGCTCGTCTGTAAGCAGGGTGGTCTCCACCCCATCGCACTCAGGTCCCCTTGTCTCCAGCACCATCACTATCCTGCTCCAGCAAGTTGGATCTCTTGAATTTTTTTTCCCATAAATCAAACCAGGTTGTACTGAAAGTATCCTTTTAAAAGGGAGCAAAAGAAAAACAAAAGAATTAATTTTCAAATGCATCCTGCTTTTGAATCTTACGAGCAAAGAGAGACCATTAGGAAGACTTCCACTGGCAGATACGAAGACCTAATCAATAAACAGAAAGCAACGTCAACCAGTGAAAACATTCTGCTGAAAAATCATTGAAAATTGTCCTGGCCATCTATGAACTTTATCAATCTTTGTAAAGAGTGTTTTATCCAATCCTGCACACGCAAATGTATAAATTACGCTTACTTCCCAAGGAGCTATCCAAACCAAGATTCCAAGGGGTCATTTCATATTTGCCAACAGAAAATGTGGATCTTTCTATCTTCTTGCATCATGAAAATACGCTGAGAATGAGCCCAGACCTTATTCCAACTCTGCTAAGGATGATGCCCAGCCATCCAGTTCACCCAGAAAAACAAAACAAGCCAGTATCCAAAGCTTTGCCTACTTAAGAGAAATCAATGCACAGCTAGTGACATCATGTCTGTGGCCGCATTCAGGTTTGCCCTGGGAGATAGGGATTCCCCGCTAAAGCCAGGAAAGTCCCAGGCAAACCAGGATGGGTGGGTGATTCATTTTATGGGCTTTTCCTGCTCTGCTCTTCAGAAAACAAGATAAAAACTCAAATGTCACTCACAGTGTGTTCAACAGCTTTATTCCTGGTCAATGTTAGAAGCTGCTGACCTCACCTTTGCAGGCAGCTGCTGGCTTGCTGACCCCAACCTCTCTCTAACACCCCAGGGGTGGGGGGCGGTGGGACTTGTTGATTCGTGGCCATGAGAATCACATGATGATGGTTCTTCCACACTAACTTACCAAGTTCAGCAGAAAGCCTCCAAGCTTTTGTTTTCAGTGGTCCCCTGTAGGGCTGGTGTTCATCGCTCCATCAAATTCCTGAAGAAAGGGTGGCTTCAATCACTGAAGTGATGTGTGTAAGGGCAGGCAGTCTCTCCGCATCTTACTTTGGGATGTTTGGTGTGTGTGTTTCCCAAGCTGTGGGAAGATACAACCCTTCTCCTCCTTTGACACAAGCTCCCTCCAGATACTTCATTATCTGAGTTGCCTGGAAATAGAATGTGAGGAAAAACTACTTTTCAAAAGCATAAAATAGTCACCTGTGCCCAGAACTATGGTCAGCATCAAAGCCTGGATAGAAGGACTCCAAGAGCATGAGTGTTGTATTTCATTGTTAGCATGCACAGTTCCCAAAATTTCCTTGTGGAGGAGGAAATCAGTAAGCCACTCCCTCAATCCTATGTCTGGTAAAGGGCCACGGAGGTTAGAAGACACTTTGGCAGTTGATGTTGGAGCATTTTAGCACGTTCTCACTATTTCAGGGATGTCACCATTATCCAAAAGTGTTTAGAATTAGATTTATGGCTTTGCGTAGTCATGAAAACTAGTCATTCAGGAGCCCAGCAGGGAGCGCACAGCAGGTCCCAGTGGGTGCTCCAGCAGAGTTTAGCAAAGGAACTGTACACCACACTGGGCACAGTTAAAGGAAAGCAGTGAGGAACAGGGCTGTGTCCCTCTGAGACCCCAAGTGAAGGACAGGAAGAAGCAGTTCTGAGACATCCCACGTGGAAGTGATTAGAGCCACCTCCCAGGAGGGGTGCCCGTCAGTGCGGAGGCACAGCAGACCTCTGGGGACCTGACAGGAAGAGAGCTGAAGGAATGAATGCCTGGACCTCCCTCTCCTCTCACTCTAGGATCTCCTGTGGTGCCTCCGCCCCTTTGATCAACGAGACCCAGCAGCCAAAGGACCAGAGGCCCATTGATGTAGCCCAAGGCCCCACTGCAGGACACAGAGAAGGACACGTTGGTCCCAGAGGGGCGATCTGTGCCCAGGGGAGCACTGTGTTTCCTCACTCTTGACATGCTAGCAGGAAAATGAGCTGGTCTAATCCAATCCTTTCACTAAAATATAAGCTTAGACATGGAAAAGAAGTTTTATCTAGTTTGGTTCATCTCTTTATCACCACCCCCTAGGAATAATGTCCGGACATACTAGATATTCAATAAAATATCCCTCAAGTGAATGGTGACATCAAACCATTAGTCTCAGCAGTGAATAAAACTCAAATTTCCCAACTCTCATGCCTGTGTTGCTTCCTCTAAGCCTTTTGTGCACATCACAAAGTTTTCATGATGGCCCCAGTGGCCGAGGGGTTGGTGTGAAAACATCTCTATTGTTTGTACTGTTTTCCTCCAAGACACCATGAGCCCGCTGTTAGGGTTTATACATTGTGTCAACTTGAGAAGCTTAGGGGTTTAACTGAGAGACTCAGCAGGGAGCCGGGGTTCTTACTTTGTAAACATCCTCATCCTGTGCAAAGGAAGGCAAGGATGTTTGTGAATGCTACACCCACCCGGGGGGGGGGGGTCCTGTGTACTATATAAAGGAGGAGAAGAGGCTTGCTCTGGTCCCCCTTTTTTACTCTGGCTGCTTTTGTTCGGCTGCTGCCTTGAAGTGCTGCCCCAGTGCTGTGCCACCCTGCCTTGGAGCCAGCTGATTGTGGACTGAAACCTCCACAAACTGTAAGCTAAATAAACCTTTCCTTCCCTAATTTTGAGTGTCAGGTATTTTGTCTCAGCAATGAGGGAAAAGCAACCAAGACACCCACTCTTACCTTTTCTCTACTTTCCCTAATTCTTCTTGTCTAGTGGCTTCAACTCTTATCCCCATGAAACCTGATTCCAGGGACATCTCTGTAGCTCTGAATGTTCTAGCAATGCCAAGGCCTGAATTCCCTCCAGGGTAGCGTTCACCTGTGAACCCACCTTGTGATTCCCTGCCATGTTTATGAGGTAATAAACCCTAACTCCAGCCCAGAGATTCTGATGGGGGTGCCATCCAATCTAAGCTCTGGAGGGTCCAGAGTGTCCCCAGAAACAAGGAACCTTCTTCAAGTACCTCCCACTTCACATGTGCAAAGTGGAATTCAGTATCTTTCCCCCCAATTAGCTTTTTCCCAGTGATTTCCTGGTTTCTGTCATAAACCTAGTTACTTCCCAATCACCTATAACTGAAATCTTACTCTCTTTGACTTCTTCTCCCTCCTCTAGGCAAGAGTTTGCCAAGTCGTGAAGTTTTAGTCTCATGTGGTTCCTGCAATCCCTTCCCCAGCTTCCATGTCCACTCTGGTTCTGTCTGCTTCCCTCTGGGGCAGCAGAGTGAATGTTCTACAGCCTCTAGAAGCACCCAGCCCCACCCTCCGTGAAGGGAGATTCTGAGGGGGTTTGTGGTCCCTTCATTCATAGTCAAGTGGTATTTATTCCATAAATGCCAACCTTGCAAGAAGATAATACCTCAGTTCATGAACTTAATTCTTTCCTGGATTCTGTAATAGCCTATGGATAATTGATGCATTGCTTTCCTGTTCTGTATGCACCATTTTAGGCCTGAGCCCCTTTCCCAGAGTATTGTCTCTCCCTTAGCCAGCCTAAGTTTCTGTTTCCTGTAACTGCTCGCCCACCCCCATTCTGAGAATTGAGCTGTTACAATTTAAAGCTGCCCAAGGACAAAGCCGGCTGGAAAACTGGGTTAAGAGATAGTAACTCCCCCATCTCATGACCAAGGAATTTACAACATGTGCCTTTCCGGAGCATCTGCTATCCATATTAGGAGGAGCTCACCACTGCCCAACCTGGGACATCCCTAAGGTTGCCTTCTCCAATAAATGTAAAAGGTCATTTAAACTGACCAATGCAATCTGCTTCTGTACCTGCACTTGCAAGACCCTTCCTCCCTTTGTTCTGATGTTTTATAAGCCCTTTCCGAATGCTGGAACAGCGCACAGTCTCCAAATTCGGCTTGTGGGGACTGCGTCGCCAGACCTGGTAATAAACGCTCAGCTCTGAGATATTTCCATTGTTCCATGAGTTTTTGTTCATCCCGGGGTCGTCTATATCAGATTCTGGTTGTGCAGCGAATTGGGCTTGAACCGAATCAAATTCAAGGGTTAGGTTCAGTGTTGACCTTATGGGAAATCTGATTCTGTTCTCTACCAATTTGGTTTGTGTACAGAATCATGGAAAGAATTAAGTTTATGGACAGATGTATTCTCTGTATTTTATTTAAAAACTTCTCATCTAACCTATGATAAAGAGGTGACAGGATCATGGGCAATTTGTTTTTTCATTTTCCCCCTTACCACTGTTAAATTATTGTTTATAGAAACAGAATAGACTCAACAGTAAATTCAAGGATTGATCCAATTTGTCCCAGAAAAGTAGACCAAATGTTCAACAAATACAGGAGACGTTTTAATTATATCCGCAGGATTCTGAATATAAAACCCCAGGATTGTTGTCAACAGTGTCCTCCAGGCTGTTACCCTAGCCAAGGAAGAACCAACTTATCAGGGTCAGGACGTTGTTTCATTTATTCACTTTCCAGTGACTGGCCAGGCCCTCCGTGGTGCGTCCACACCGCCCTCCCCTCGCTTCTGCCACAGGGGCTCAGACTGGCTTCTCCTGTCCCCCTGAGCCCTTTGAGCATGGATCACCTTCAGGGCTTTGCCTGGTGACTCCTCTCTAGCGTCCTCTTCTCAGTGAGACCTTCCTGATGGCCCATCTGAAACTGAAGCCCATTCTTCCACTCCCGCCCCTTTCCCACTACCATTTTTCCCTGGAGTACTTCCTACCATCTTCCATCCACGAGATCATAGCGAATCCTTCAGGAGGGTTTTTTTTTTTTAGGGAAAAAAGACACAGAAAAGAAAGACATAAAGCAAAAGAGACAAACAAATGACAACAACAAATCCAATACAATAACATAGATTTACAAAACAAGAGGATAGGAATTTGACAATGGTTACAATATTACATATCGTTACCTTCAAAAGGATTGTTTAGATTAGAAGATGCAGACATGTAAAATTGATCTAATCATGTAAGTATTAACTGTTCTTTTTCAATAACTAATACACTTAGTAGTACAGTCATTTTGGCTATCTTATGTATAAAATTTGTATATATGTATGCAGGAGGGTTTATTATATACTTGGCTCTTGTTCTAAGACCATGGCACATGCTGGCTTGTGAAATCCTCCCAGCAGTAGAGCAAAGCAGGGCACCCTACAGAACCCACTTTCCAGATGAGGAAACTGAGGCACATGGAAAATAAGTAGCTTGCACAAAGTTACAAAATGACTGAATAGCGGAAGCATAATTGAAGCAGTCTGACTGGAGAGTATGCAGTCCTTACCACCAGGTTTCTACTACCTAACCTACTTTTGCATTGGTTTTGAGCCTCCGCATCTCTACCATAAACCCCGCAAAGCTAGGAATTTGTTTTTTACTGTGTCCCCAGCGCTCATCCTAAAGCCTGGCCCGTGGTGGATGTCTAATATAACAGTCCCATTAATGAGTGAGCTGCTTCTCTCTCGCGTCATCTCCAGCAGCTGGTGTGTTCCCACATATCTCAGTGCTTAGGAAATATTCCTGAACAGGAAATAAAGCCCTGAAGTGCGTTTGCCTGACCATGTTCCCCCTCGCTCGCTCTGGGAGAAAGCACAGAAGCAAATGGTAGAAGGGAGCTGGTCCTCTCTGACTTTTGACCAATGTCCCAAAGACTAAGGACAAACAGGAAGCACCAAGGGTCCTCCGGCAATCCCAAACGAGAGGGAAAGAAGCCCCGAAACATTTCCAAAGCCCGACCCCAGGCCGGGGAAGCTCACAGAGATAGGCAGGCTCTGCCTCAGAGAGACAAGTTCCTCTCAGCTCCTGAAACCAGAAAGCAGTGAGTGCCGCTAAGAAAAGAGCTTCAGCGTTCGCCTCTTTCTGTGGCCCGACACCGGCAGGGGTCTCTGAGCTTCCGATCTCAGCCTGCGGGCAAGGAGCCCGGTGAACGGGAGTCTCCCTCCCCCCGGCTCTCAACACACACCCCATCACATGTGTGCACGGACAGCTCAGACTCACACTCCGGCCTCCAAGTTCACTTTTCTTTAACCCCATTGGCCAGGAAGTCATTGGAGCTGAGCCCTTCTTCAGGGCCCCACAGTCTCTAGGACACCTGGTGTCGCCATCCTGTGCCCTCAGGACAAAACCTGGCCTAAATGACCCTGACGCCCCATCTTGGTTACTCGGCAAACACAAGTGACCTGTTTTGAAACGTGTTTGAGCTCATGTTCACTCATTCATTGTGCCCAGCTGGGCCCAGGGCCCCAGACTAAAACCTCCAAGCCCAATGAAGACCAGAATCACAGTGGAGATCTCCCTGCTGCAGCGCCTGCCAACCCTTGGAAGTAAGCAAGACCAAAGCACGGACTCAGAATTCCTCTGGCCTCTAGCAGCGTGTCTGGTTATTGTCAAGCTCCTTTAGCTGTACCTCACCCTTCCTCTGTCGAAGAGCTCAGGCTGAATAACAGCTCTGTCCAGGGAAGAGGGCAGCCTGCCATTCCCATGCAACTCCCCAGCTACACTCTCCATCTCTGGGCAGCTGCTGGCCGGCCTCACCATCTGTCAAGCTGGCCCTTTGCCCACTGGGGAAAATGAGCCCATGGCTTATTATACAGCAGGGGTGCCCAGGAAGGACTTGCTCGATCAGGGACACTGCATTTTCATACCCCCATTCCTCCTGCTGGACGCTGTCCCTGACCACACCTGTTGACAAGTGTACTTGCAGAGGAATCTGGTCCTTCACAGCACTCAAAGAGTGCAGGGCTGGTACCGCGATTAGTCTGGATGGCGGTCACTGTGGTTCTTCCTGAGCAGGAAGTCTCATGGAAGTAAGGGTTCTGTTACTAACTTGGGGCACATGTGTGTGCGTCCATCTGTGTGTGCACGTATGTGTCTGTGCATGCATGTGTATGTATGTATGTTTGTGCTTGTGTGTCTGTGTGTGTGTGTGTGCGTGTGTGTGTACTGGGAATCAAACTCTGTGTCTCTGGTATACTAAGCATGTACTCTGTCACTGAGCTATACCCCCAGCCCAAAAGTAAGGAAAGGTCAGCTCCCTCTGCCTCACCACACCTCTGCTATGTCATTACCCAAAAATCACCTGAGAACCATCTGCTGAAGAAGTGTGCTGAGTTGCCTTGGTTGTCTCCTTGTGAGCTCTGGCTGCACGTCTGTGTAACCAAAACAACTAGAATACAGTGTCGCTGTGTGGTTACTTCAATTGCCAATTTGCTTCATGTTACAGCCACTCGAGCAAGGGAAAATCAGTGTTTGGAAATGTCGCTGCCCCAGACACACGATTCATCACATTCCTATCATACTGGTTTCCATCCCAGGACAGAATGCTTGCCATCTGGTGGAGGGTGGAGAGTGCAGGAGGTGGAAGGAGGGAAATAGGGATGAAGGGAGGATAATTAATTAAACAGACCAATTTGCAATCAAGTAAGGATTATGATGAACTTGTCCCTATGCACCACTGAATAAAAAATGAAAAAAATATACATTGTCTGGAATACTTTGGATCTCAATAAAACACCCATGGTGGATGATACCAGCCTATTAAGCTAATTGGGTAATATATAAGACATTGAGTAGAAATTTACTGTCCACACAGTATGAAAGGCAAGAGGCAAGAGGCAAGTAGCTTTAACACTGTTCTTACAAAACCCCAAGTGCTGATTTGGAGGTGCTGGGAATGAAGCTGAGTAATGGGGTCGCTCTGGGCCTGGAACCCTTAGTGAGGGAAGATTGCAGGCAGCCTGACCTAGTTGATTCACACTCCACCCAAAAGCCTATGGGAGCAACCTTACTAGAAGACCAATTCCACAAGACCAGGGCTCAGGTGGACCCTGGCATCGCTCTACTTGGATACCACAGGAGGTATCTCATACCTCAGTCAATTCTCTGCAAATTTCTACTTGCGTCGTGTAAGAGATTCATAAGAGGAAGCATAACAGAGATAACACTCTCTGACCCGCTTCTCAGTGCCAGTGGGTTAGTGGAGTTGGACTCGGAACAAAGGAAGCATGCTATTTTTAGGACACACCTGGACAGGCAAAGATCCAGTTCAACATTTGCATTACCCAAGCCACTGTACTTTAGAGCACTCTTTTGATCCTGCAGCTATTCCCTGCTTCCTTTTCCTGTTAGGTACTTTCGGGATACTAATCTATTTATCCATGCTTCAGTGAGACTTAAGTTTATGACGGTCAATAAATGAGCATTGCTGTTAAATGATGCAGGCTCTCTGTGGGGGACCATTGCCAAGGCCGGTGGGGGCTCCCCTCTCGCAGTACTGGAATGCTTTTTCCATTTCACGGATGCATCCTGCAAGCTTAATTGTGTGTGGCACCAGATACTGTCCACAGTTTGCTGGGCTGGGACTGTCCAATTTACTTTCTTGCAGATTTCTGAGAAAACTGACCACAGCTGTGTCATCGGAGGCTATTAAATGTGTTTCCACCCATTAAATGGGCCAGGAAATCATGTATTCCTTTCATTAGACCTCTATATATCAATTGAAATACAAGACAGGCAGGGTCTAGGTTATGAAATAATGTTGATTTTCCAACTTCACTTTACCTACCTTAAAACATGCTTGTACCCAAACACCGATGTGGAATATTGTGTCACGCTCTTTGTCCCTAAGAGAGTCCTGGATGGCCAGCAGGTGTTTAAAATAGAATTAATTACATGTGATAAGACTGACTTTAAAGAGCTTGGGTATCAAGAGGAATACCACAAGTGGGAAGAAATGGCTACCAAGGGCCAAACGACTAGATTCCACATCATGAGTTCCCAACTGCCCTTTGATGCCCATCTGCCTTCTCCAACCTCACCTGGGTTCTGCTTTAGGAACAGCGCTCTCTGAAGGAAGCTCTACTGGTAGCCTTGTTTATTCTGAACACATTCATTGTTTTTGCTTTCTCACCCATGGATCTTAACCTTGCTTTCAAAGATTTCTCCTGTCCCTTCCGTATTTATTCTTCTCATGAAGTCTTCCACTTCTGGGGCAGCACCTTAAATGAGCCCTTCCAGTCATTCCTTCTGCACCCTCTGCCCAAACCCAGAACATGCTTTGCACCATTCTGCTCGCAGATGTAGCACGTTGAACTGTCTCGTGACCTCTGTGTATGCATGTGTGTGCGTGTATGCAGGTTTGTTTGGGCTGCTATAACAAAAACCATCAACTGGATGGTTTGTAAACTACAGAATTTTATTTCTTACTCTTCTGGAGGCTGGGATTCCAAGGTCAGGATGTCAGCAAGTTCAGTGTCTGACCACTTCCTAATGGATACCATCTACTCCCTAAAACCTCACATGACAGAAAGGGTGCAGGGTCTCTGTCTGGCTCTTGCATAACGACAATTGTCCCATTACTGAAGGTGGCCCTAATCATCTCCCAGAGTCCTCACCTCCTAACACCACAACCTGAGACACTAGGATATCAACATATAATCAACATATAAGTTGAAGAGGTGAGGGTGGACACAAACACTCAGAACATAAGCACACACAGTGTGCAGTGTGTGCGCGTGGGTGTATGGGAGAGAAAGAGGTGGAGAGTTATCCAGCGAGGTCTTCAGATGCAAGAATTCTGTTATTTATCATTATGTCTCTGCTTGTCCAAGGCCTCTCAGACAGCAGATGATCAAAACAATGTACTCATCAAGTAAACAAAGCAGTGGAGAGAAGAGAGACCCCCCATAAAGTCTTAAAAGTTGACTCCAGAGATGTCCCTCCCATCTGATCATCCACAACAGCCCCCCCACCTCAGCCTACATGGGAGTTAAACTTCCCTCACTTACTCTGAGCTTCTACAGCGCTTGGCTTCTTCCTTTGTTACACTTAGAACACACACTGCCTTGTAGGGTGCCTGCTGGTTTGCACTTGTTTCTCTCCCCATATGGACTTTTAAATGCCTGACTGTGTACCACTGTGCTGGCAGCTTTACATGGACAAGAATTACCTCAAATCTATCCAATGATCCCCATATAGATATTGCTCCATATTTACTCCATTGTAAATATGAGAAAACTGTAATTTACAACAATTAAACCAAACATAGTAAGAAGTTGAGCTACAAAGATATCAGGCAGTATTTCTGCCCCTCTCCTGGCGTTCTCCTGCAGTGCTCCCCGACACTCCAGGCATCCCTCTGCCTCCTTGCTCTGTCCTCCCCTGGAAAGGTGATGTGTCTCAGTGTGGTGGCTCAGTTTGAAGCAGGTCTAGGTAGTGCTTTCCTGTCTTCTCCCTTACCTTTCCCCACCACCCCTCTTGTGCAGAATGGCTTTGAGCCTTGGATCTTAGTATCTGGCAGGTGTTTTAGCCTTGGGGAGGTGTCAGAGGCTTGTACACAATGGTTAATACAATTGAGCAGTTGGATTTTAACTGCTGCTGCCTGGGCTGAAGTTGTAAGCTGTAGGCTACACAGGGTTTTGACCTTGATAAGTGACTGCAGCGAGGGATTTGTCCACAGGCCACTGAATGTCTACAGAGAAGCAGGGTTGACTGCACAGTGCAGAAGTTGCCTTCAGCAGAACAGCAGGGTAGTTGTTTTGGTTTAGATGAAGAATCACTCGCGTGCGCATGCGCGCACTCGGGTACACGCACATGCACACGCACACATGCAACTGTCATGAGCTGAGATGAGGGACTTTGGAAGGTGATTGGATGATGGGGTGACTTGTGGTTAGGAGGTGGGGCCTGTTCAGAACTGGGTCACTGGGTACGTGACACAGAAGGGTATTTAACTTTTCCCAGAGCCTCCCTTCTCCCTCTGCCTCTGGGCCACCAGGGATGTGAATATCTTTCTTCTGCAGCAGCCTCTTCAACCGACCGTGCATTTCTGCACTGGGTCCTGCCGCCCCTAGACTGAAAACACGAGGCAGAATAAACCTCTCCTCCTTTAAATTCTGTATCTTGGGGCTTCTGTCCCAGCAATGAGAAAGCGAATAAGACGGTAGTACAGGAATTGACAAAGTCACAAGGGACCACACAGCTAGCAACACACAAGAGCTCTAATGGTGAGGTCCAAGGCACCGCAGCCTGAAGTCACACAGGTATGCTACATAGACAGTGGCCTCGGGGCCTTATGAGCCTACACTGGCTTTCCAGGCCTCCGCACAGGCGTGGGCAGTCCCTGAGTACATGGACCCATGCAGGCGTACGCCTTCCTTAGCTTGTGCAGGTGCAGCTAAGGTGGTGACCGATCCATGGATAAAACAGTCTCTGACTGTCAGGGTGTGGAACCTATTCACTGCCTTTAAATTCCAGGGCTACATACAAATTCCCTTTGTATTACAGAGCACTAAGTGAAGTTCTAGATTTACATTGTTAGAGCCGGGCACAAGAAGGGAAACCAAATGGGAAATGCAAATGAGGAGGTGATGAATATGCTGAATGGCAGACAGGAAGATCAACTACCAGTGGTGGGGACCGCCATCGGTGCAAATTTATAACCTTTATAAGGAAACAGCAATCGCTAAAATGCCGTCGTGTGGGAGCAGAGAGGTACATAAATCGATTTTCCTCCTAGACATGGTAAGTGCCCTTTCTAGGAGAATATTGTCGCAATTAAGTTTAAATTCAACAATCATGAATTCCAGACAATTAGCAAGACAATTTTCTCCAGATACCTTCTCTCAGAGTCATCTGATTCTCCACTGGTTGTGGCAGACTGCTTTGGGGAATTCAGAACCCTGGTGCGGCTGAGGAAAGCTGCTGCTGGAGTTAGCGATTGGCTGCTTCACTCAGTTTGATGACTGTAGGGTCAGGGTGGTGCTATGTGTTCCAAAGCTCTTTTAAGAGAAAGGCAAGATGTGTGATGTGCATATATCAACTCCCTGTGATGAATGTAATCATGTTGGCATGGGCAACGGGGTCCCTGTTAGGTTCTAGATTCTTGTGTGCCATGAGCAAAGAATTGGACATGGCCTGCGACATTAAGAAAAAAGCAATAAAGTTTAATGAAGTTTAATTAGGTGATGGTGTGTTTACAGTGGGTGGGCTCGCGCCAACGGAAAGCAAAAATGGCTGGAGCATTGAATATGTTGGATTTAAAATTTTGAAACGTTGCACTGGGTCTAGGGCACCTCCCGTCGAGTCTTTCAGAACAAGATTGACAATGTGATTGACAGGGCGCGGAGTCCTGTCAGTTGTGTCTTCTGCGCATGTCCTTTCCCACAATTCACTCTGTCGCAGTTGGATGTGTCCGATGCAGTCCATACACCTGAAACTTCAAGACGCTCCAGGCGGAACAAAGGTGGGGCGGGCAGGTCTGGTGCGCGTGCATCCTGGTTTGGGATTTTGGAATTGTCCAAGGAAGGCTTGGGGGTCTTGGCTTCTCTCATCTCAGGTCCCGTGAAGTAAGACTTAGGACAAAGGCCACGGGCTTGGCCCTGGGGCATGGCCCAGGTTCAGCTGCGTGACCCGGAGTGGTCCCGCGCTGAGTGGAACCGAGTGGTTCCAGAGCCCCAGTCGCACCACCTATACTCTTGGGACAGAACAGAACCTGAACAAATGCTTCGCTGAGCCCCCCGTTCATCACCGTTTAGATCACCTCCGTTTTCCCAGTGGTCCCTCTCCACCACCGTCCCCTCCATCATCAAGCTCCCCATAAAAACACATGGGGTTCCCATTGCTTTAGGTCTGTGTTTTCTTACCAAAGCTTTCCTGCGGCATTAAATATAAAGCATTTCATGTGTTTCTCTCTTGATAATCCGCCTTTCCTTATAGGAGCCTCAGCTGTGAACCCTGAAATAGGTGAGCAAATGATACTGCTTTTTCTCCTCCATAGCACCCAACTGTGCTGCTGGTCACTGAATTCATTGCCACCACACAATCACAAACACACTCATGAAAAGCAAAATTAAGTGACTTTCACTTGAGCATATCCTTAATGAAATTATAAAATTAATCTTACTAAGTCTTACTTATTGAATATGCATCATTGGCAAGACAAAATGAGAAGTCTGCTTAGATTACTTCCACAGTGAACCGAAGTATGAAAGCTGTCTCCAGGGTAAGCTCTGTGGAATTGTCTAAATTGAGAGCTGAACTGGGCCATGCTTGGTGGTGAGGTGGGGCATGCCTGTGACCTCAGCACTCAGGAAGCTGAGGCAGGAGGATCACCATGAGTTTGGGGCCAGTGTGGGCTACATAGTAAGTTCAAGGCTTGAACTACATGGCAAGACATTGTCAAGAAAGAAAGAAAGAAAGAAAGAAAGAAAGAAAGAAAGAAAGAAAGAAAGAAAGAAAGAGCTGAATCAGTCTTTGCTCCTCCCTCCCCTTCCTTTCCTCTTTTCCTCCATCTCCTCCTCCCTCTCACCATCTTCTACCTCATTCATTTCAACAAACATCTTTAAAAAAGAACTATAAAATAACAGTATAAAAAAAGAACTGAAAGAGTGATAAGATCCAAAATGTACAGTAGATATTGTGATAAGGAAAACGAAAGAAAGTGCTGAAAATTAAAGAATGGCTAGGATGGGGAAAGAAGAAATAAAAGAAAGGAAAAGATTACATGTTTGTAGATATACACGTACAACTGTATGTATGTATAAGTATGCAAGATAGATAACTATACTAATTCTCTGTTAGTTCATCAGAAAGAGTAGTTTGTGTTGTCATTGTTTGATTGTCTGATCGTTTTTTGTGCCTAGATCTCGTAACTTGAACAAGTGCCTCTAAGATAACAATATGTAATATATTGACTAGTATTGCTTTCTTACTGGTTTTTTTTTTAATTCTGTATTACTTCTACCTTTTTTTCTGTTTTGCTTTTTTAAAAAAAAAGTACAAAAGAAAGGAGCTATGGTAGATTTTCAAACTTGAGTATTTGGCTACTGTTTTCTCAGAAAACACACAAGGAGAGTTTAGCAGTTCAAGGAAAACAGCTGATATATATGGAATGATAAAATTTTTGCTTTCCAGCAAAATTTAGAATTCAAAAATCATGTTTCCACCACCTTGATCTTCACAGGCTTTTCCAACGAGCTGGGTGGTAATATTTTTTCAAATGTGACTTTTTGACATTGCATAATGAAACGTGTCAACATTGGAGAGCTCTGCCTAACTCAATGAACCAGTATTTTCCAAATAAACAATGTGTGATGATAATAAAAATATGCAAGAGTAAAAAAGATGCATATCTTCCAAGATCCAAAACACTACAGTAGATTTTCATTAATAACGTAGGAGAGGTTCACTGATAGGGCTTTGGATTCCACATTGAAACTCATATTTAAGAAACTACCACTTGTCAAGTATTAGCCTAGCACCAAAGAAGAAAATCAACAATTATCTGAAACAGATACAAAAATACACCTCCCTTTTCCTACTGTATATGTATGGGAGGCTGAATTTTCTTCAGTTTTCATCCAAAAGGACATATTGCAGTAGACTGAATACAAAAGCAAATATGAGAATCCGGCTGTCACAGCAAATGTGAAAATTGCAAACATGTAAAATAAAAAACACTTTTTTCGCTATACTTTAATTGACAAATAATGACTGTACAAGTCATATTTATTAGATGGTATGGAATTTAAGCGAACTAATCAGCATACCTGTCACTAAACCTACTCATTTCTTTGTGGTGAAAAAAATCCAAGTCTACCATTTTAGCAATTTTGTTAACTGTGGTGACCATGCTGAACAAAAGGCCACTAAAATTCATTTCTCCTGTCTGATTGAAACTCTGTACCCTTTGACCAGCACCTCTTCTTCCCCCATTTTAAAAGTGTACGTTACCTACATTAAGTTGTAATTGGGTTCACTTCATTATGTTTAAAAGAATTAATAAGCTTTATAATGTTCTGCTTTTAGTTTCCAACATAAAAGGTACTTTGGTGTTTGCAAAAATTGTTCAGGGTTTAAAGAGGTCCTGAGATAAAAAGTTTAAAAGCTGCAGATGCGAACACTGAAAACCTGCTGGCTAAAATATCCAGGACAGGACGCTGAAGGAAGAAGGGACTGGAATCTTTTTTTTAATGCCTTACTCACATAGAAAACAGACCTTACTTACAGGTAGTACTTCCAGTGTATGTTTTAACATGAATCTGTAAGACTTCATCCTTGAAATCCAATTCTTGCTCACAGGTTTATAACGGGGGGAGTGGGGAGTCAAATTGTTGGGCCACCTGTGTTGTACCGTGGGATTGGACTTTGCCATGGTGTGGCTGAACGGATCAGGCAAGGCTGTGTGGTTCACTGAGCTGGAGAAACAGGCAGGGCCGCTCTTGGGCAGCCAGGGGTTGGGTCTCTTATACAACAGCAGTGGGAAATCGTGACTGCCAAGAGGGGAGCCAAGGTTACGTCTGTGTTCTACATAGGTCGCTCTAGCAGCTTTGTATGGAAATAATTTGAGCAAAGCATGACAGTGGAAATACAGATCAATTAGAAAACATTTTCTAGAGATATAAAGGGGTCAGAACCAGAACAACAGCAATAGGCAAGGTGACGGAAAGATGTATTTGTCAATCCATAATGGACCCACTTCCAATGTCAAAGGCAGCACTAAAGGGCAGTCAGTAAACTGTATGGTAAGGTATGGTAAGAAATGATTCTGATGGTCTGCATTCTATAGATGAGAGGTTGGGATGTCTCAGAGAAAGGTAGCTCCTACTCTAAGACTCCCAGTTTATTAATCTAGGTATCTTGGGGGATTGGGCCACTTGAGACCACCTAGAGTCTTGGGGTGGGGGTGGGGGAGTATGGCAAAGGGACACCCAGTAAGTACAGGACTAATGCGTCACTGCTTGTGGACAAAACCAAACCACAGAACATGCGTGGATGCCGCTGATCTCTGACTGCTGTCATAAGCCAAGCATCAAGATTTTTCCTTTTACATCAGCTTCTCTCATTTCCCTCCTCCATCACGGGGGAAATGGGCCGTATAACTACACTGCTTGAAATTTGGCCTGCACAGATACTCCTTGAACGCCGGCTCTAAATGTGGCTCCCTGCCTCCTGGTTACCATATTTTTCACATCAAAAATGTTTCTGTTTGGTTCTTTTTCAGTGTGCCTAGCAAACTCTGGTCTCCTGTTTCTTCGTTATATTTTCAATATTCTTTCCAGGAAAGCACAGGAAACATACTTCGCACTCTGTTTCTGATCATTTTCATGTCTCTGGACATCGCTTCATCTGTGCTTTAGTTCTGTGTGTTAGGTGCCGACTCTTTTATGATGGCTCATTTTTGCTTAACTTATTTTTACATTATAAACCCATTTCCTCTGCAACTTTATTCACTGTGTCCATCTGAAGAGTATTATTTGTATTTGTCTCCTGGGGGAGGATACTACCAACTCAAGACTACAGTAAATACTCTACAGTGAAAAAAGCAGGATTGTGGACCTAAGCCCTTACGATTACCAACTTACGGTTTGAAATTATGAGGGAAATTGTTTTCCTATAATTCACCAGCAACCCGGATGACACAGGCATCCATCTCTAAAGTCTTTATCAACAGTGCAAGTTTTTCTGTTTGTCCACCATAGGGGTGCTAGATTTATACAGGAACTCTGGTTTGACCCCTTCCCCTGTTTTGCATCCAGGATTTACCTCCTGTATCTGTGCATTCGCTCCATGAAAATTCAGAAACCCAGCACCAAAGTTTACAGGATCCCCTCAGCTCCAGCATCGAGTCCAAAAGCAAAGAGTCCTAGACTCTTGGAGCGGGGTCGGGGGGAGTGTGGCAGAGGGACACAGGATAACTACAGGAGTGAGCCACTGCCTGTGGATAAAACCAAACCACAGAACATGCTTCTGCTCTTTAAGGTTTGTGCTTTGAAAAGCTTTCTGAAAGGATTCTGAGCAATCCCTTTACAGGGATTTAATAACCCACCTACAACCCATCTTTTGTTTTCCTACAGTTCTATTCATCTTGTTTACAAAGTCTCAATTCATTTTTTGTAAAGCATACCTTATTTTATCATACTGTAGTTTTTGCTGATTGTACTGTACTATGCAGCACTACAGTTCTATGTTCTGTGGTGTTACAGTATTACACTGAAGAGTCACACAAATAAAAGCAAAGCCGTCAAGTTGGAGTTTCCTTTGATCACTTGTTTGCTCTGAATATTTTTGCAATACACACACTACATGCAATTCCTCATTTAGTGACCAATTCCTGTAATGACCAAGTGACAGAAATGGACCTCGGTCATTAAATGAGGAACATCAGTGCTCTCTCCCACCTCCACCTGTATTATGAAAGATACGTAAGGCTGACTGTTTTATATAACATATTTGATGCACTACACTGGGAAGGGGCCTCTGCCTACCTAACTGGCCACTCTGCAGAGACTGGAAGCTGGACTATATTCTTGTATCACACAACAGGAAGACGAGTCATCACCCCGGTGCTTGTGACAGAAGCAGGGGAAGACATTGCTAGAATAATGCATTTAAGAAGCCCAAGTCATCATCTGTTCCACACGGTCTACAAAAGAGGGCCAGAAAAGAAGGCCAGTCAGGGCTTGGGTGTTATTAGGAAGCAATGAAATGTCAGAGGGTAAGGCCATTGCTCAAAGTCAAACAGCTCAGAGTTCACTGCTTCTGTCAGTGAGGAAGAGCTACCGGGGACGCACAGTCCTGGGTGAGCGCAGAGGTTGTTGAGGAGTTCGGGGCCTGGTGCTTTTGGAGGCAGCAGCTGCGCAGAGACGGGAGCGGAGAGGTTTACCCTCTCAGGTGGGCTGTGGACAGGCTCACACCCAGGGGCCTGCTCGCTGCCTGAGACCAGTCCCCCGGGCTGGCTTTGCACACAAAGTGAGAGACGGGTGCTGATTTGTTGGCTTTCGGAAGCGTAGGGACTGAAGGGAGTTGTTGATTGATTAAATCTGTTTAAAATTCATTCTGAGGGCTCTGTGGCTATGCAATTATCTTTTGGAAAAAATAAGCAAGTTTAAAATCCAGTTTGGTGGCTACTCATTACCATGGCTACAGAAAAGCTAGGCTTTTCTTAAGAGTGGGGGAACTATTCTATTGGCAAAAGAAAATGTCACCAAGAAAAAAAGTATGCAATAATTTATAAAACTGAATTCCAACAAAATATCTGTATTTTTAGATAGGAATGCAATTCTCAAATGAATGTGAACCCACCACTGCCTCAATTAACATACATATCCTGTGAACGAGAGGCCGCGAGGAAAAAAGCATTGTGCCTCTGGCTGATTCAATCCACTGTACAATTCAGAGTAACACACACAACTCCAGTGTGTTCGCAGATCATGAAATGCAGTCCCTGCTCACAAAATAAGATTTTAATCATGGTTAAAGTTTCTGCCATCAAAGGAGAAAGGTATGCAGCCTGGATTTTTAAACAAAATAGGAAATAAAAATTATTCTGCTTAATAATGAATTAGAAGGTGGCTCGGCTCGAGCGTGTGTCATCCCACAGCTCCTGTGCAGACCGCGCCGCTCAGCAGGGTTGCTCCCGGCACTGTAGGCCTGGGACCTGCCCGGGCCTGCCCCGCAGGCATAGCTGTTGGGCCGAGTTTGCGGACAGAACCAGGGTCAGGTCCGCGTCACGCGCGGTGCCCAGCATAGCTCCCTGGGACCGGGAGGCCTTGGCCCCCACCCAGTAAAGGAGGAGGCTCCACCTGCACGCCCCGGGAGGCCGCCCTTCCTTGCTGCGCACGGGACCCAGCTTACTGGGTCCCGCGATCCTGCACGCCGCAAGAATCAGCACGAACCTCAGGGGAAGGCCGGCCAGCCGCGCAGGACACAGAGCTACATAGATTCCAGAAGAAAATGACAAAACGAAAGACCAAGAGGCAGTCTCAGTCCCCCAGCCCACAAAGAACAAACCCAAGAGATACTGAAATGGAAGACAGTGGGAGTCACACAAATGGACTTTCTGAAATGATAGAAAATGCAATAAAGAAAC